>JAHWFP010143744.1:0-54669 GCA_023313725.1 Lithobius niger | reverse complement strand
AAAAAATCCTCCCCCCCCCCACACACACACACAATCTTAGGCTTGGTTTACTGTGAAGAAAACTTGATTGAAGCCATGTATATTGTGATAAATCTGGAGATTAACATATTTATTACCCCGAAATATACATTACGTTGTTTTTACATTAGCAATTTCCTCCCTTGCTGGAGCCCTTTTTTCCGTAGAATAAAGTTGTCTTCCCTGCCGAGCTCGTACCCATTGCACATGTCCGGAACTGGGTCTGCTTGTATAAGCGGAATGCAGCGGATCACAATCATCTTTCTTCTTAGTACAGCTACCGTGTGTGGTTGCTCCTGAAGTTCTTATACCACGTTCCGGTCCAGGCGTGCCGCCAAACCTGTTTAGTTTAATGGATTCACTTGTTCTTCTGGCTGCTGCAGACCTGTCGCAGGATTCCGTGTTCGTGTCCTCTTCTCCTCCTGTGATTTATGATTCTACTATGAGCCGGTCCGGTGAGCGTTCCGTTCTTTCAGCTTTATTCCCCGTTCCGTTCACCTTTCCCAGGCTGCCCCGGCCCGGCGTGTCGGACGGCCCGTCTCTGCTAAGCCGTCCTGGACATGGTGCTTCGCCCGCCGCACCCTCCGCCATCAGCGGTTGTTCCGGCGTTGCTTTCCGGCTTCCTGGAATGTGAGTTGCGGAGCTCCTTTCGACACGCAAACCCTAGATGTGGTCTCCTTCGTCCCATATTGCCACTTGCAGTGATCTCAAGTCCTCTGGGGGCACCGGCTCGGCGCTCTCTGGCGTAACGGGCCTCAGCTTCCATGCGCCACCCTGTACCCGTTCCGGCGCACGTTCTGCGTTCCATCTGCCAATCCTGTTGGCTGCTGCTTTCCGGACATTCCGCAACGTTCACAACCTGGTTTGTTGGGACTTCGTCTACCTCGCCTCCGACTGATCCTTCCAGCCTCTGCTGTCTTGAACTGGCATCCCTCAGTGGTTTTAATTCCGAACATTCCCCGGCGCGTTCCGGGCTTCGTTCGCCCGACTTTCTCCCGTTCTTCTTTTCAAGCGTTCCCTGGTATCACTCCACTTCCAGCTGGTGATTCCTCCGCATTGTCCTCCTCTCCGAAGCTCGGTCCTTCTTCCCGACTGGATTTTGTTCCCTGTACGTGGACATTAACTCCACCCATCTCTTCGTGATGCTACGCTCCACCTGGATTGAACTGAACGCGAATGTCTCGTTCCGCCCATGTTTTCTCGCCCCACCAGTATCTCTGCGATGTTACGTTCGGCTTGGATCAGATGGAATGCCAATGGTTTCTTTCTTTACTGACGCAAAATATTGTGAATACCTTGTTTGCTCATAGGTGACTGTGTGCAAAGGTTCTGCAGCCAAAGAAGATGTCGTTCAACTATTCCCCTCCCCACCCCCCCAAAAAAAAGGAGAGAAAATAAAACACAAACACATCATGAAGAAAAGAAGAAAGAAAACAGGACACACTCGCCAGATGCTATCTCCTCCGTCCAAGCAGCGGCTGAAAAATATCTCCCTCCAGGCCAAAAATATCTCCCTCGCCAAAAGCCTTGATGATCTACGGAATCGGCACAGCGCCTTATGAGTTAACCATGCCTTGCTCCTATATAAGCTTCCTTGGTTGTTACCACTCCCGACCCGACGTCCCCACCATGGAGAGCATGCCACTGTGCACGTTCCCGCACCCTCCGTCTACATTGTGCTTTTGCGTCACTTCAACTTCGTTCCCCTCGACCAAGGCCATCTCCTTGCGCTCGCTCCAACACCTAATTCTATTGAGCGTCTTTACCATGAGGCACGGTCTCCGTTACCTTCCCCGTTTAAAGACGCATCCACAACGGCGTCAGTATCCTTTACACCAGCTATTTTGCAGGATACCGTTCCCAATCGACCTCCCGAAGATTTCTGCCCGCTTCTCTTGGCATGGTCATTCGCCAGCATTTTTTTTTTGGGGGGGAGGGATTTTTTTAAATAAATAAAACATTTGTAACACGGAAGTTGCCCTTAAGTAATTCCTGGTTTTCGTCAGAATAACAGCGATGGCTTGTCTTGCTTATGTATTAGCAGGCAAGATCTACTAGTAAGGTTTCTAGCTAAGAGCATTGTCCTTTACTGTGCACACACATAACTATTAGTATTTAAAAACGTTTAAACGTATAAAATACGGATGTAAGCCTTAAAAAACTTAAAGCTCAAAAGGAACAGATAAAAAAAAAGATATGTAAGCCTTCGGCGTCGCACTAATACGTTTTAAAGAAGCTTCACCTTGTTTTTTGCCAAAACATTTTAACCTGTTAATTTTGCCTTAATTTTGTCCCCAATGTGATGTCCCCTGGAGTTTTCTTAGGCCGTGTAGCCATCTGCTTTGCATGCACTGCGCAGCAGACATGCGCATGCGCGGCGCAGTCCTCCCTTATAAAAGCGAGAGCACGGACACTTCTGGCATTCATTTTCCTCCAGAGGTGCCTACACGTCACCTCGCTCCACTGTTCCCCGCCTTTCGTCGGAATTTGGATTTACCATAGTTGGCCGCCGCTTCCGAAGCTTCTGCTTCATCCGCCGCCTGCCCTCATGCTCTTGCTCGTCCTTTCACCCTCGGTCAACGCTGGGTCTCTGGCCTAGACCTCAATGCCGACGGCCCGATCCTTCCCGCTACGTTCATCGATGCTCCTTTTATCGATGAAACTGCTCCAACCGTGTCGCATCTACAAGCCGGCCAACAGACTCCTCTTACAACACCGTTGGATCTTTCATCACTTCGTCAGATCTCATTCTGGCTACGGAAAACTACGGCAAGGCAAAGAAGAATCTTCACCGTGCTACCGCCGCATCTGGACCGCTTCCAGCCCCCAACTCTGTGTTTGACCTGTCCTCAAATTCTTCTCGCAAAAACCACAGCATTTCCCGCAACGTTTCCCACAGGCTATACTCGGGGAAACGAAAGACAACCTGATGCCTCTGCCATCATGCACGTCTTCTGCCCGCCACGCCCGCACCCAGAATCGGGTTGCGTCAACCACGTGTCATGAAAGCCACAAGTGTGACCCCCCTTTCATCGCCCAGTACTGCCAAGAAACGAAAGACCACCTCGCCACCGGCAGCTTCGCGTCCTCCTCTCGCGAACGTGCCCCGGCCCCGGCAACCCCAAACCCGCTTTTACTTAACCTTCCAACAACCGGGAAAATGATCCACTTCACGGACGCTCATCTCTTTCATGATTTTTGAGTGATGAGTCAAGACTGAGCCCGTTTTCACCTGGCTAACCTCACGTCTCGAGTGATATTCAAGGCTACAGTTCTGTCGCTGCTTGTCTCACTCGTGGTTAAACTCACGTTTTGAGTGAAGATCCAAGACAGAGCATTTGCACCTCTTGCTGCTTATCTCGGCCGTAGCTGATCCCACGTCTCGAGCAAAAATCAATACAACAATTGCTGTTCACTGCTGCTCGTCTCATTCTTGGCCAGAACCCACGTTTTGAGTAAATCTAGAAGAAGCCATCTGCACCTCTTGCTGTTGTCTCGACCATGGATGAGCCCACGTCTCGAGCAAAAATCAAGTCAACAGTTACTGTCTACTGCTGCTTGTCTCACTCATGGCTAAACCCACGTTTTGAGTGAAGATCCAAGATGGAAGCCGTTTCCACCTCTTGCTGCTTGTCTCGACCGTGGCTGACCCCACGTCTCGTGCGAAAACCAAGACAACGGTTGCTGTCCACTGCTGCTCATCTCATTCGTGGCTAGAACCCACGATTTGAGTGAAGAACCAAGACGGAGGCCGTTTGCCCTTTCCCCTCCTCACGAGGGACGACTCCCGCTCCTTGCGTCACGGCTGGACCACGCATCATGGTCGGTGACCGTTCTGCGTTTCCCATCCTTTCCCCGGACGACCGCCGTTAATCTGACGCCTGCCGGCTCCTCTTTTTCAAGGTGGAATGCCAGCTTTTACGCCGCCCGCCACTATACTTCCGTATTGTCGTGGGCCGGCTGCCTCCTGCTCCATGCTCTGAAGTCCCACGAACCTCACCCCGGAACGCTACCTCGCCTAGCACCAACGGCCTCAATTGCCTCACCGTGCTCTCACCACCACACCTAGTCGGTGTGGGAAAGCACTTTGCCTCATTCATCAGCAACGACCACTGTGTAACAAGACAGGCTTTCACCAGATGCAAGCTCCCTAGCCCTGCAGATTCCCCCTGTCAACCCGCTGTCTTCGCCATCCACGGCCCTCCATCTCCGTCCTTTCACCACCATCTGCTGTCGGGGTTGCTAACAGGTGTAACCTTATGGTGCCCCCATCAGCCACTGAACACTCCACTGTGGTCTCGGCGATCCTTCAAGCTTCGACACTGAATTCCTCGGCCTCTCCTGCGCCCGCCTTACCGTCCTTTCAATTTCGACCAATGAAGGGTCTTCACCGTAGTCCTCGTCCACGACGGCCCGACCCTTCCTGATGCATCCATCAACACTCATTTCATCGCTGTTACTATTCAAGATCTGCTAAATGCCCTTTCACCCACGTCCAACGCTGGGTCTCCACCGTAGTCCTCGCCGCCGACGGCTCGACTCTTCCCGACACATCCTTCAACACTCCTTTCATCGCTGACACTATTTTAAATTAGCTCACTCCCCTTTCACTCACAACCAACGCCGGGTCTCCACCGTAGTCCTCGCCGCCGACGGCTCGACTCTCCCCGACGCGTCCATCAACACTCCTTCATCGCTGTCACTTTTTAAGATCAGCTCACCGTCCTTTCACTAGCCAGTATGCTTTTACCTTAGCCAGTTTATTGTAGTGTCACCACTGCCTTTAAAATTCGAAGTTCCATGTTTATTTTCTTCATATTAGTCAATTTTTAACGCATTTCCGATTAATACAGACAGTAATCAAACAAAATTAAAATAGTTATACATATTGTATCGTCATTTAGATGAAATTCAAAAACCAAAAGGTTGAAAGAAACTACAAATTTTTGCTATTAAAACTATTGATATTAGGAGAAAATTGGCTGCCACCTAGTTTCCGGTGTCAAATGCATTCATTTAACTTTCCTGCAAGGTGATCCGCAAACTGAAGTGAACGCGGTTGGGAGGTGAAAGTTGGTGACACTAACATTTGTTTTGGTATATATTTCGAATCACGATAACTTGGCGGCTTAAATAATAGGCCTTAAATGGTTTTGTAATTTCCATTAAACAGTTAGTTCCTTATCGTTACCTCAAGATTTCCATCGTTGAACCCATCGAAGTTTAAAACATGGGCACACTTTAATTATTAATTACATATCGTTCTATGCTATTTTAACCAACCACTCATCAACCACTTAGAAAGCAGTTGTCCACGAATAATTTTCTATTCATATTAGCGATAGTGCAAGACCACGAGTTGAAATGTATGAATTTGTAGTTTGACATGTGGACACTAACTGAGTAGAGAAAAGACATCGAAAAATGTAAAACGTAACTTTTTTTTTTATTTTGGACAGCATGCCCCAAAGGTTTGCACACCACAGCTAACTAACAATTATTGTAATGTATAACTAAAGATTTACTTATTTATATGTGCTTGTTAACCGGTGGGCTTTTTTATTTTTACCTTTCGAAAAATTGGAACTATATGTGGCTAATTTCTATGAAAGGCTGGAATTTTTTTGCAAGGCTTCCTATTGATTTTTATAAGGGAAACTAAATTTAGTCCTTGAGATTTCAAAACGTTGCTTGCATAATTATTTAAAAATATATATTTTTTCATTCCTCGAACATATTACACAGTGACAAATTTCAAAAGTCAAAATATAAACTGACAGGACAAATAAAAACGACAGTAACTTGTACTTATTATTCAGGACGTCTGACTAGATTTTCTTACGACTCCTGGTTTACGACTTCTGGTTTTCTTACGACTCCAGGCTACTAATTCGTAATTGTGTAGCCTGATTCAGTACTCCCTCCTCCCCCCCCCCCACCTAAAAAAAGAGGTAAATATTTTCCGCTGTTTTCTTTTTTGGACTCGCGAATAATTTTTTTGTTAGGAAAAAATCTGGTGAATATTACATCAACTGCCTGTTTTGTTTGTGCACTGTTTTGGGAACAATTCCAGGGAAGTACTGAAGAAATATTCTAGGTTTATATTTACCCCTGCTCTTCTTCCCCCCCCCCCCCTCAAAAAAAAATTTATTTCTACTTTGCATGTTGCCACAAAGGTCGATGGGAAAAAAAGTACCATGTGGTCGCACTCAGTATTCTTGCTGTGGGTGGTGACTTGGGGAAGAAGGGGGGGGGGGGGGGACGGGGGAAAAACAACTTCAAAAAATATTAACGGATGTTTGAAAAAAAATGTCGATTAGTGATTTGGAGAGTAATGGTAGTACATTTCCTGACCTCTACCATTTGTATTATTTTTGCTAGTTTATTTGCGGCAAATTTTCTTTACACGTGGTCAAACGTGGTTAAGTCCAATTTTACAGCAATTTTTTTTTCTAGGCTTCGGAGCTTTAAACTACCACTTACAGTAGGCTGATGTTAGCTACTACGATCACTAATTCATTTTGATGGAATTTACTTGCATCACCCTACTCTACTGCTATGCTTCCATCGCCCAGCCATAGGCAAACTGAGGAATGAAGCAAAAAAAAATAAATTGTACGGTGTCAATTGCATACGATTCGTGGTAGATCGTTTACAAACCCTGAACATCTTATGGTCTGCTATTGTAATGGTCTCTAAAACTGGTTAACTATTCATCATTTCTTCATATCTCTTTTAAAAAATCAATCTCCAAGATACAAAAATAATCAGCGCGTTTATCCGACGCCGTCCTCCCAGCGTTGATTCAGACGCGTTGCTGATCCAACAGATGGAAATAACCCGGCCGCCGGTCACGTGATTGTGAATGCCCTATATTTATATCTGACCTTGAAAATGATGTTACGATGGCGCTGCGGTAGGTGAAAAGATGCTTGCTACTGTCGCAATGGTTTCGGTTTCACTATTTCAATGTTTCAGTGCTACTACCACCAGACGGCGATAAAGAACAGCGTGTACGTACACTGCGCTTACCCAGAATTCCCGCAGCGCGTTGCAGTCTGATAGCCTGTGTTTAAACTTGTATATAAGGCTAGACTGATCAGCTTTATGATGGATACCAAATCCCTAATAACTGATCCCCATTCACAACTAATGGAAAACTGTAATACTAAAGTATGTATTTATAAAAAAAAATTACTTTTGAAATCATTGCATAAATAAAGCATAGGCCTAAATAAATATAATTATTATTTTTTTTAAATATTGATTTAAAATAATATTGCATACGCTTAAATCATTTAAAAATGCAAAACCCTATTAAAATTTTAACATTTTCCCTTGTAACTTCTTAACAGTAAGAGAATGCTACTTGCAGTTTGGACCATTGGAAAGCTGGCGAAAAAACCTTCAAAATGGTGTATTCAAACGTCAAATTCAGTCAACGAGAAGTGAAAATATCTTCGATGTGGTTTATTACCGATTTATCAGGATTTTATCTGCTGAAACCGATTTCTACCGGTACTGCAAATATCGGTAATCGGTATCGGGCCAGACAGAGAACACGCAATTCAGAGTTTAGTTCTGAAGTATTGGAGTAACATTAATTTACAGGATTGTAATTACTGAAACCTGATAATTTGTTCAAAGGCTAGCCCTTATTGGTACAAATTGAATTTCGAAATCGAGGTGTTCTTCCCCAAAATCGATCGAAATTGAATCAAACCCGAAATATTAAAGCCGCACACCCCTAGGACGGAAGCTACAGCAAACTAAGGTGACCCAAAAAACGAAAGACAAGCAGATGATGGGGAAGGTAGTTAATACTGCTGAAGGAGCATAATATGCTCCGTGCAATGACTGTGATGCTGTTTACATCGGTGAAACAAGGAAGTGAGTGAGGACGAGATTGGCCCAGCACATGACAAATGTGCGAAACAAGGTGGAAGATAATGGCATCAAAGTACATTGCAGGACGACACATCATGAGATGAAATGGGAAGAAACGAAAATTTTAATAAGCTTAAAATTAGTTTTTACTATCCTAAAATATTTACCTTCAGTATGTGCTTAAATCACTTTGATTTGGCTATTTAATACCGATGCAATTTAAAACTCACCCTGTTTTAAATCTCCATAAGATTAGTTTAGCTAATCCTCCCTAGGGTCGCTAGTGGCGCTTCCCTTATATTCTGGGTTTAGTACCCTGGTTATCACTTCACTTCGACCGTTGTAACACATGGTTTGTAGCAGCGGGTTTGTGAAGCGGGGAGGATGGGTGGGTTCTACTGAAGGTAAGTATTTTAGGATAGTAAAAACTAATTTTAAGCTTGTTAAAATTTTCGTTTCTTACTATCTGCAAAATACTAACCTTAAGTATGTTCTGACTTTGTCCTTTTGGTAGGAGGGACAGCACGAACCCGCTAAACTTGGAGATTTCCACCTCATTCAACGTAGCACACTCTGACACTTATCAACACAGTTAACGAGAGAGTAGACAAAATTCCCACCCCTTTAAACCTGCAGGTGTTTACTGCTCTCGAAATTTACCACATTCTGTGAACAGGTTGCTTAACGTCATCGTTGCAGAAGCTCTGCTCACCGACATGCATATGCACTATGTGATAGGGTATTCTGTTGTACCCAGTTTACGCGCTGTGCCAATTTGATAGTAAGTGTCAACCTCCAACAAAACATGAAATCCTCCACAACCACAACATCCTTGCCCTGTCTATGACTGACCACTCTTGTAAGGAAGATCGTAATTTATCACTCAAGCAAAGCCCGCCCCCCTCGTGGTGTGGGAAGGCTTTGGTTATTTCCTAAATTCAGGTTAGTTACTGGCCTGTAACAGATTAGCCTGTTTTTAGATGTTCTTCTGTTTAGCTACTATTTCTCCAGGAACTACGATCTTCTGTAAACGAGTGTAAATTTGAAATTTTTTTTCTTGAAGCACCCAAATGCCTCGCCTAGGCAAATCTCGCCATTTTGGCAATAATGAACCGATTCGGTCAAACTTTTCAACAAATACAAGCCTCTTGGGGAAGCCCAAATCCGGACTTTCCATCAAGAAGAACCTTTAAACTACGATTGAAGATCACCGCAAAGCCATCACAGCGCTCTGTCATCATGGCCGCCATTATTAAACTCTGTACTTATGTATTTTTATTTTATCCCTTTTTCTTTTAGGGCAAAAAGCCCGAACACACTAGCTTAGTGCATTTTGTTCTTAACTGTTAGTTTTGTCTGGTTCTTTCAGAAATGTTTATACTTTGATATTTTGTTCTGGGAAACTTAAAACTTTTTTTGTTCCCTACTTAGGGATAGCCTAGGTAAGAGTGTTAGGGGTTTTGCTTTCAGTTTCACTTTTGCCCTATACTGGTTTCTATTTCAGTTTCAAATCATGATTATTGTCACTGTGCCCCCTAGTGGTAGATATGTGTACTTCCTGTTTGAATGGTGTTAATGAGAGCAGCAAGTTGCTGTGTCATGCTGTAAATGTGGTTACATTTATCAAGTTTGAACTGTTATGTATTCTGGTTTAAAGAACTATTATTTACTAGCCTAAATAGCAGAATAAACGATCCTGCTTGTTAATTATGAAAAGACTGCTTCCTGAATTTTGTGTGAGTATGAACTAAAATTAGGCCTAATGCAACTCCAAGTACTACAGACTGAGTCCTCCCTTTTCCATGACTTAGAACCATTATATGGGATAAAGTAACAAAGGTTATGGGCCCAGAACATGCTGTGAATGAAAAGGGTGCAATTTATTTCTCAAAGTGAGGATGAATTTGGATTTGTCAAGAGAGAGGCCATACAAGTGTGTTGAGTGCAGTGCAGCTTTTACAGATTTGGAAGTGTCAGAATTCTTGGAGGCAATACAAATTAATGATTAGACATTGTAAGGCGCACATTACTAGAAGTGTATTGTGCTAATTTCTGCAGTATACAGCAGACCCTGCATTAACTTAGGAGAAGCCAGTGAGAACTGTATAAGTGCGGACACTGTGGTAAAGTCTAGGAATGTATGCCTGCTTATAACTGCGAGGTTTCTTAGCAAGGTGGTAGGACTTCTTAATCGATGATGTGTTGGTCTAGTGGTAATGCAGCAACATTATTTTTATATTGAAGAGTAACTATACAACTGTAGCGAATTTGGTGTGCCCTATTAAGAGTTTTGGTTCTACGACTTCCGTACTACTTGTTATTCCAACTGCCAGACATACCACAATGCAGTACGAAGGAGATTTTTCAAGTGGTGTAATGTTGCGCTTTCCGAAACCTAATGACAGAAACTTTAGGAGTTGGGAATTTGACATGGCAGTGTTCCTTCATGAACGTGGTCTTCATGGGTTTGTGGATTCCAAGCAACCAGAAGTAGCCCCGACTGCAGCTGAAGAAGAAGCCCATCCTGGATCAAAGAGGCAGTATAAATTTCGGTCATCACGAGCTCTAGCAACTATCGCACTTGGTTTAGAAGCTGACCAGAAAACACTCATCAGGAACTGTTCAACAGCAAAGGAAGCCTGGGATGCTTTAGCCACAGTTTACAAACCCAAGTCCCGTGCCAGGATTGGTCATCTACGCAAGGAATTCGTTTTGATGAAGATGGATGTTGGGGAGACAATGGCCAAGTACCTCTCTAGAGTCCAAAATGCAGTTAGCGACTTGACAGAAGCAGGAAAGACAATTGGTGAGGAAGAGCACGCATATCAAATGATATGTGGACTACCTTCAGTTTGGGACTCGGTAGTGGAAAGATTGTATGCCCTGGAAGACGACGAGTTTATTCCACGTTTACTGAAAGAGCGTCTACTAAGTGAATACGAACGCAGGTACCCAACTGGCATTCTGACACACAGTGAGGGAGCAACAGTGCAGGCTATGTCATCAGGTGTGAATAATCAAATAGACAAAGGCTATATTGGACGTCGACGAAGAAGCAAAAGTAGACATCGAAGACGCAGTCCCGCTCCTAGAAACATGGCCCAGAGTAAGAAATTAACATGTTATTCCTGTGGCGAGGAAGGACACTATGCACGTGAGTGTAATAAACCAAGACGAGAGGTCACGCAGAATGCAAGGAGGGTTGGTCACACAAATAATTTTTCAAGAGAAGCCTTTTTTGTAGAAGCAAATTCTGTGTCGACTGATGCACAAGAATGGGTGCTTGATACAGCAGCAACACATCATTTTTGTCGATCAGAGGAGTGGTTCACAAATTACAGAGCAGTGAATATGCAACCGGCTACCCTAGCTGAGGGAACTTCACATATCTGTGGAATAGGCGCAGTAAAGACCAAATTGTTTCTGTAACTTTGTGTGATGTCATGCATGCCCCAAAGATGCGTCGAAACCTCATTTCAGAAATAAAAATCTACCAGAAGGGGTACAAAACTCCACTGATGTCAATGGACTTGTCGTGCACCGTCCTACTGGAGAACCTTTTCTGTATGCACCAGCAGTTGGACAATTTTTTGTAGTCAGTAGTGACCCAAACATACCTGTCTTGCCTCCTCCCTTAGTGCATAGAAAGGAAGGTAGGCCAGAAGATTTTGTTTGTAGCCCTAGTCCATCGTATGCAGCAACCGTAGTTCAGTGTGCATCACCAAGAGTGGACAGTACATCACAGAAAGTTGGAGTTGCCAGCGAACTTTCAGATACAGTGTTATGGCATGAGAGATTTGGCCACATCAGCATGCCGTCATTACGAAAGATGATCCGAGAAGATAAAGTTCGTGGTATGGTAAAACTGTCAGCAGACAATCCGGAGTGTGTATCATGCTTGTTAGGGAAATCTACTAGAGCACGTCATGTTACTCTCGTAGAAAGAAGTGCCAAAGCACCTTTGGAATTGGTGCATTCTGATGTCTGGGGTGCCGGACGACCAAGCAATAGCAATCTACGCACTGACGTACCCGTGGCACAACCTTTACGCCTACCTCTTCCCACCATTCAAACTCCTTCCACAAGTTCTAAACAAAGCCGAGGAAAGCCAAAGCCTATTCCTTCTCATAGCCCCCCTTTGGCCGTCAGCAGCATGGTTCCCACACCTACTATCTCTACTGGTCGACTTCCCAAGAAGCCTTCCTCTTCAGCCGGATCTTCTGTCACAACAAAAGGGCTCGAAACTACACCCAAACCTAGCAAATCTAAACCTTCACGCGTGGCTGCTATTATCAAACTCCTAAAAAAGGCAGGAATTGATAAAGACGACGCTTTCCGAATCGCCTCAAAAGCCACAAGAAATTCAACAAACAAAATGTACGACAGTCACTGGTCCAAATGGTATCATTGGTGTCACGCAAGGGAAATCAATCCAATCAATCCCTCTCTACCAGAATTACTAAGATTCTTCACCGTCCTTTTTGACATTGAAAAACTCAAAGGTTCAACGATCTTGGTCTACCGGTCAGCCCTAAACTCCGTCTTCAAAGCAGTAGACAAAACCGACCTCCTCAAAGACTATCGAATCTCATCACTCCTCCGCTCATTCGAAAATGACCGTCCTTCAACAAGAAGACTCGTTGCCGACTGGGATTTATCAATCATGATCCAATCCCTAATTGAAGCTCCTTACGAACCTATGCAAGACTGTTCTCTGCACCTTCTAACCAGGAAAACCGTCTTCCTAGTAACACTCGCATCAAGCGCTCGTTGTTCCGAAATTGAGGCACTATCCGCAGACCCAGCTTTCTGCATTTTCGGCCCAAACTTCACATCTGTAACACTTCACCCTAGAACAGACTTCCGAGCAAAAACTCAAAAACCATCTGAACCACCAAAACCAATCACCTTCCCAGCCCTCTCGAAACTAACAGAAGACGAACCTGAAGGTCTCCTTTGCCCGATCCGAGCACTTCGGTTTTACCTCACCCGCACCCAATATGAAGACATCCGCAGAGGTAGAAACCAACTCTTCCTTCCAGTTGACCTGCAAACAGGTGAAACCTCCAGCATGATCTCCCGCTGGATCAAGAAAACCATTGACGCCGCTTACGACAAAGCAAACCTGAGCAGGGAAAGAGCGACAGCGCACGAGGTCAGAACAGTTTCCACATCATGGGCATACCATAACGCCGTCCCATTAGAAGAGATCCTACAGGCAGCTTCCTGGCGTAACTCCACGACATTCACCTCCCACTACCTAAGGAACATGTCAAGAGAAGAAAAGGACTACACCGGCTGGGACCAATTGTCGCAGCCAGAACTGTGGTCAAGCCCCCTTAAGCACAATCAGAACGAAGCAGAAGCAAACAAGCCATCCATAGAAGGAAGCAAGACCCCTCATACAACAACGGTCATTTTCAGGGCCACCAAACCCTACGAAAGAGAACCAAATTCCTGTTTCATCACATGTTCTGAATAAAGTGCGAAATTCACGTATTTTTTGGGGGAAAGCCTGCTTGCATCCCGGGGCACCCCGTCAGATCGGTGCCCGCCACCATGTTAATATGTTTTGGCAAATAAGAAAGAACATTTTGCCGGCCTCCACCCAGGCCGGCTAAAAATGGTTTCTTTTTTGCCTAAAACATACTTAACCAAGGACCCGCCCTGCCTCCCCTCTCGAGTCTCCTCCTGACAGATTGAGAGGAAAATGAATGCCGACTTCGGCCATGATGCCGCTTTATGTACAGGAGGACTGCGTCGTGCAGGTGCAGTGGGAACATGCAAGCAGGCGGATACACACAACCGAAAAACCTCCAGAGCTCATTCCATTGAGGACAATGTAATGCTAAAATTATCAGGTTAAATATGTTTCAGGCAAAAAGGAAACCATTTTTAGCCGGCCTGGCTGGGGGCCGCCAAATGTTCTTTTTCTTTAATAACGCCGTTTATTCAGTTCATAATTCTTAATTACAAGGTGAATTATATAACGATGCAAAATTTAAATTTGTGTATGTAGTTTTCAGCAGTGCTTACTATCTGCGAACTGATTTACGTACTAAAATAGAAGTGGCGCAAGACCCTACATTTTACGGTAAACTATCTTTACAATATTTTTAAAATCTTTATTCCAAACCTTAACTCGATCGTAGAAATAATGGAAACGAGAAAAGTTACGTATTATTATTGTTTTTGAATTTTTTCGTCTGACAGCTTGACGAAAAAATTCCAAAACAATAATAATACGTAACTTTTCTCGTTTCCATTATTTGTTCGATCGAGTTAAGGTTTGGAATAAAGATTTTAAAAATATAGTAAAGTTAGTTTACCGTAAAATGTTGGGTCTTGCGCCACTTCTTCGAAGCCTATTTTAGTACGTAAATCAGTTGGATGTCACCTCGCTTGACCCTTCAAAAATGGCAGCTCGCGAATATCCGAATAACTCTATTACGCAATACGCCGTGCGTACGCCAGCAGAAGTTCAAATGCATACAAGGATACGTGCAAGTGTTTAATGAATAATAAAACTTCCTAAGTAAAGGAATTCAAGAAAGAAGTAGCAGAATGACGTCCGAGAACGAAAATTAAAGTGATCCACACGGAATCAACAACAAGGACGATTTAAGAGATCATGCAAACTCTTAGGCCTAAGCAATCAGGTTAGTTAAGTCATGACAATAAACTTCAAAAAATACTTCTCATCCGATAAAATGTGTCTTCGGACATCCACAAATTAGATTATATTTCTTGCAAGCACAAAACGGAAAACGTTGCCTTTGGCCACGATTTCACAGAGCTTTAAAGCAACCGCCATCTTGGTGGCGTTTTGGGCATTTTCTTGGCGTATTTCGTCAAACAAATAGCAAACAGAGCATCGTGTGTCCTACACGGATGCCCGAAGTGAAGTGATAACCAGGGTATTAAACCCAGAATATAAGGGAAGCGCCACTAGCGACCCTAGGGAGGATTAGCTAAACTAATCTTATGGAGATTTAAAACAGGGTTAGTTTTAAATTGCATCCGGCATTAAATAGCCAAATCAAAGTGATTTAAGCACATTCTGAAGGTTAGTATTTTGCAGATTGTAAGAAACAAAGACTCGTTTGGCCTCCAAGTCAGCACGTGATAAATTTCTGAGGTGCCTAGAATCTCTTGCAATAAAGCACCACAAAAGCCATGATGTTCCTCTTATGAGCATTCAAGAACCCTCTATCCGAATGTGAAACACTCAATTAACGCTGAGCTTGACTTGCAACAATTAGTAAGCTATGGGAACGTGGAGAATGGAAACAAGTCATGCAGCCCTAACAATACCGGAGGCAACGTGAGGCGCCATGTTTGTATTCGACCAGAACAAACAGCAAATGATGTTATCAAAGACTAACCAAGTCTTTGGAGGCCTCATGATGACATAAGGGAGTCGTCGAAAACTTGCCAGACAGTGTGAGTGTCTTGGAAAATGAGCGTTATTTTGATCGAATTTAAAAATTGGTTTTCGTTTAGTTTCAAAGTATAAACTTTTCATTGTTCTGCTTAGAATTTCAAAATACTGCACACTGTTGATAAAAAATATTACTTGCCTGTCCATCTAGCACCACAGTGCTGCATTCTTATATTTTTAATTGCTGGTGTTTGTAGATTCAGATTTGAGACCAGTGCGCCATAAAAGAGTGCGAATTTTAACTACTCCCAGCTCATCAAGTGCAAAGTCTTCCTTTATGACTGAAGTTAACCAGCCAAAACAAGTAGGTGCAGTCAGTGTGCTAATCTTAGCTTGTTATTATGAAATTTCTACATTGTATTTTACACTAGCCAATTACAGGGTAAAAAGTTATCAACTTGATATTTACCATCTATGTTTTCATAAGAGTGGTGGATATCTGTGATAGCTATTTTATGTATACTCCACCATTCACTTACCGTAATTTGCCATATTAACGCCCCATGGGTGCTTTCCTGAATATTTGAGGAAAAAAGGGGGAGGGGTCCAGAAACTCTGGGATGGCGATAATAAGGCACTTATAGGCTTTAAAATGCGCTTCACTAGGGTAGAGCGTTCACAAATTACGTAACATTTTTCTAGTAATTCAGATCCCCCCCCTTGTGACACCAGTGAAAATATGTGTATTTGGGTGGTAGGGCTGAAAAATTTCACATCTGGCAACCAATGTACCCCTCTGGTTTCAGTTAGTAATGTATAGAGGAGTCTAAAAAATCTCAGGCCCTCTAGCCGCTCTGGTCCTCTAGCAGCTGTGGTGGCTCATTTTCCAGAAGTAACTTACTTTAGTAGAGCGGCTAGTGGGTTGAATTGTTCACTTTTTATGAAAAGCATGAAATTTGATATGGATAAACTTGAAGAGCACGTAATTGGAAAAAATCCCGTTATTCTGGACGGGAATGGTGATATAATGTTTTACCTAAAAGCAACCCTTGAACCCCAAATTGTGTTTAAAGTATGTCACACTTATAATTGAGCCCTCCTTTTTTCAATTGGTTGTCACGGTGATTTTCGCGTTCAAACTGCTTTGGCGAGCCCTTTAATAGCCCGAAATGGACATGATTAAGATTTTCTGAAAGGTGGGGATATATTCATCAATCGTGACGGAAATTGTTTAGCTTAAATGGGACCGTCCTATGCCCATTTAAAGGTGAAGATTAACCTGAGTTAAGACGAATAAGCTACTTTTTAGGAAGGGACAGTGAACCCTTAAATTTACGGGAGACGTCGAAGCCTAAAATGCCGACACGTATGTCCCCATAAAGAATCAACAGTCAAGTTGAAATTAAACTATTAATTTAGATTTTTATAGCCGACAAAAATATATGTTACCTTTTTTTTATAGCGTTTCCCTCCTTTTGAGCTTTTATTCCCCTAGAAACTTGAAAGTTGGCTTCCCAGCCGGGCTTGTACTCCTGCACATGCACAGGGATGGGCTGGCTATATATACTCAGCGCAGCCGTCCGATGGCATCATTTCTCCAAGGGCACTCACGTGATCGCCTTGAGCTACTCCATCCTCTTCTTCAGGTCCGTTGTTCGTCAGGATCGGCAAGCCTCGTCCTCCCATCGGACGCGTCCTTCTCATCCTCCATCCACGGGATGACTTCTTCGAGCATGCTGTCTTCTTCCAAGGATCTCCCGGTTGAAGCTCCGCTCGCGGCCACCCTATTCCCAGCTCTTGGAACAGCCGGACGGTGGACCAATCCATCCTCTCCTAGGACTAGGATACATCCGCCTTCAAAGGTGCCACATCGTCGGTCAGGATGCGCTCCTATCCAACGGTCCTCAAGTCACTCAATCCGCCGTCCGCTATCATCCCAGCACTGCTGTCCTCCTTTTCTTCAGAAGCAACCAGGGGTGCCTTTCGTAGGGGTCGATCCGTCTCGGGACGCATCTCTTACATTTCGTAAGCACCATCCTCCAGTCAATCATCCTCCTCACCTAGTGCCCCTGAGGTTCACGGACGTATGCATCCCCGTCCGCTCCCATCTTTACCATCACCTGCTACTGCTATTTCCCTCGGCTCCTCGGACAAGCTCTCGCCCACCTTTCATCCTCCATACTCCATCCGCTTGCCAGCTCCGTTCCCAACTTTCCGACGACCTTTTTGCATCCCCATCGCCTCACCTACATGTTCATCCTCTCACGACGGTGCGTTGGGTCACGATCCTGTTCCCCCTCCTTCGCCTGTCCTCGTGGACCTGTTTTGTGATGAATCACCGTCCTCGCCTAACATCCTCGCCTAACATCCATTACACTGTCTTAGGACGACAGTCTCCGGGCATTTTATCCCTCTCGATGTCTCCTCCCGCTCTTCGTTCCCGCAAAATTTCAGTCCAGGGAATTACTGCCTTGCCGTTGACGCCAACGGAACGCCTACGACGCGCATCCCTCGGTGCATCCTGTACCATCACCTATACTCTCTCCCGCAGTATCTCATGCACGTCTGGCATTACTCCACCCTGCAATCGGCATCCTCCGGACGTAACCAGCACCAACATGCCGTAATTCTTTAACTCACGGATGGATGCATAGCTTGCTCTGTCCCTTTTTCTTTTGTTCTCAATACAAAAAAAAAGGCTACTCATCATAATAATAACTTTATACAAAGGATAGACAACAAATGAGAACAACCTCAGTCCGCCTAAGGACCAGGACACAACAATTGCATCAATCTTAGGTCCTTATCCTTCTATGCACTACATGCTGTCTCATCTGTGACATGCTTCGTCCCTCCTCGTCTGACTTCATCCTAACACGATCACTCTTGCTATAACGTTCTCCAGCTCGACCTTAGTCCTTTACCTAGGCCAATCCGTTCATTTCTCAGCCTCTCCAAATTACCGGCATCCTTTTATGGGAACACTAGCTTTCCATTTGTCGTCCGCCTCAATCTTCGTCCTCTGCCACCCTACGCGGATCAATCCTCCGCTCTTTCTCATCCGAACCTCAAGTATGAAGCACATCGCACAGGCCTAGGTCCTTATTAGTATTAAAAAACGCTTAAGCGTATAAATTCGGATAAAGCCTTAAAAAAACATAAAGCCCTAAAGGAAAAGATATTAGAAAAAGACATGTAAGCCATCAGCGTCGCACTAATACGTGTAAAGAATCTCCAGCGACCCAAAAAACAAGCTGGAGCTTCTTTTACACGTATTAGTGCGACACTGATGGCTTACATGTCTTTTTCTAATATCTTTTCCTTTAGTTTAGGGCTTTATGTTTTTTAAGGCTTACATCCTTATTTTATACGCTTAAGCGGTTTTTAATACTATCCATTTTTTTTTTGTTATTTCAGCAAGAATTGCACAGAAAAGAATACTGTAATCACCTTAAAATAACTGTAATAAGACAGCCTTTTTAATACTCCATTTTGAGAGCTATAAAAATTGAAAATGGGTTCTTTGGTTCGATCTCTAGATGAGAGCAAAATTTCCCCAAGAAGAACAACAATAATTGTAGTCACCTTAAAATAGCCTTCAAGAGGCCATAGGCTTTCTTCATACCTATGTTTTAAGCTGTAAAACTTGAGCATCGGTTCATTGGTTCGATTTTCAGGTGTAGCATAGCTGTTAAGGGCCAGAATTTGGGCTAATTATGAACGTCAAGCTGAAAGCCATGAAATTTAGTACACAAATCAATTCTTAGGTAATAAATCGAGCTAGCTATGGAATCTCTCGAGATGCCCCTAAGGCACCTTCCTGTCCCAGTACCACACTCACCTGTACTACTATGAATTTTGGCACTATGAATTTTGGTACGCCAATCATTCCTAGTAGTAGAAATTAAACCAGCCATGCATCCCCTATCCCTCCTTTGTACCTCATGAAACATCGACGACCAATGAGGGGGGCACAGGAGGGAGCTGGGGGCCCTTTGGGGGGTATTTCATGGGGGTTCCGTGGCTTGTTCAACTTCTACTGCTAAGAATGACTTGTGTACCAATTTTCAAGCTTTTAGCATGATTTGCAAAAGTCAGTGAGGGGGGAACAGGGGGTCGCTGGGGCCCCGTTGGGGGTATTTCATGGGGGTTCCATGGCTGATTAGATTTATGCTGCTAAGAACGACTTGTACACCAAATTTCATGTTTTTTACTTGATCTGTAAGAATTTGGTGCCCAAGCCCCTGGGAGTTGGCATGGGCAGGGAGGCGCTGAAGGTATTTGGGGGTATTTCATTGAGGTCCATGGCTGGTTTGATTTTTAATGGTAAGAAGACTTGTGTACCAAATTTCATGTTTTTAGCTCGATTTGCTGATACCGTAAATCGTGTATTAAACGCCCATGGGCTTGTAAAATTAATCTGTCTAAAATTGGGGGTGGGGGGGGTGGGCGTTAGAAACAAGTATTATCTATTTTCTAAACTAATATCTATTCAGGGAGGGAGTTTTCCATCACGGAAAAGTGGGCGATAATGTGGTCATTTGCGTGCGTGATCTGGATTCAATCTAGCATTAACACAATTTTTTTTTCTTATTTATTCACAAATTTAGGTTCTTGTATACTCTCTCCTCCAAAATTTAACATAATTCGTAGCTAAAACTAATTTCTAACCATACAAACTTTCGGTAACATGTACGGAGCAAGATCGTAAACAAGATTAGGCTTATCATTAACGTGCGTGATCTGGAATCAGTCTAGCAAAAACACAATGCCTTTATTCTCATTTATTCACAAATTTAGTTTATTAAATTGCCCTCCTTCCAATATCTAACCTAATTCAAAGTTAAAACTACTTTATAATCACCACCAACCTTGAAAACAACAACGCGATTGACAGCCGTGAAGCACATTCTGTGTTGACGGCAATTTCCAAAAAAAAGATCCGGTAGACGTCAGAGATCCGAACTGACCATGTAAAAAAAAAAAATTTACGTGGTAAATCGGATCTCTCGTGTCAGCCGGATAATTTTTTTGGAAATTGCCGTCAACACAATGTGCTTCACGGCCGTCAATCGCGTTGTTGTTTTCAAGGTTGGTGGTGATTATAAAGTAGGTTTAACTTTGAATTAGGTCAGATATTGGAAGGAGGACAATTTAATAAACTAAATTTGTGAATAAATGAGAAAGGCATTGTGTTTTGGCTAGACTGAATCCAGATTACGCACGTCAATGATCGATCGTTAGGCCTAATATTTCCGAAGTTTCTGTGATTACAAATTCTCCCGTGAATCATGTTGGATAAAGTTGATTTTGTTAAATGTTTGAAGCTTTTATTTAATTTTGACACAGAAAAACCAAGATTTAAGTGGATGAAACGTTGGTTTCGTTAAAACTGAAGAAGATTTTAGTTAAATTTTCCACTGAAAATCGATTATTTTTAAGGGGTGGGCGTCAACAACAGTTTATTACGATTTTTGACCTTCAAGCATTTTAGGGGGCTGGGCGTTAGCATTAACTGGGCGTTTAATACGCGATTTACGGTATTTGTTACTCCACTTAATGACTTCTGCTCAGTACTCTACAATAATTATTGCTCTACCGACAAGAACACGGCAGTCATATCTAAATCGTGTTCAAAGGGCCCTGGTCGATGTTAATACCTACAATTTTAAGCTATACAAATTCAAAATCGGTTATTGGTTCTATCTCTATGTGAGAGCAAAGGTTCTAGCCCATTTAGCTTTCATTGTCAAGAACATTGTAGTTACATTAAAATAGCATACGAAAGGCCCTCAGCCATGTCCATACCTACGTTTTAAGCTATAGAACTTGAAAATCGGTTTAGTGGTTCGATCTCCAGGTAACAGCAAAGAGTCGCTGCAACAACATTAATGATTTGTGCCCAGTGCTCTACAATAATAATTGCTCTGCCGACGAGAATACTGAAGTCACATCAAATTCGTGTTCAAGAGGCACTAATCGGTGTTAACACCTACATTTTAAGCTATACAAATTGAAAATCGGTTTATTGATTTGATCTTTAGGTGAGTGCAAAAGTTCTAGCCCATTTGGCTTTCCGTGTCAAGAATATTGTAGTTATATTAAAATAGCCTGCCAAATGCCCTAGGCCTAGTCCATACCTACGTTTTAAGTTATACAACTTGAAAATCGGTTTAGTGGTTCGATCTCCAGGTGACATTAATGATTTCTGCCCAGTGCTCTAAAATAATATTTGCTCTGCCGACGAGAATACTGTAGTCACATCAAAATCGTGTTCAAAAGTCCGTGGTCGGTGTTAATACCTACATTTTAAGCTATACAAATTGAAAATCGGTTCATTGGTTCGATCTTTAGGTGAGAGCAAAAGTTCTAGCCCATTTGGCTTTTCGTGTCAAGAATATTTTAGTTGCATTAAAATAGCCTGTGAAAGGCCCTAGGCTTTGTGCTATACGTACGTTTTAAGCTATAGAACTTGAAAATCGGTTCAGTGGTTCGATCTCCAGGTCAGAGCAAAGAGTCTCAACAACAACAAGAACAAGAACAAGAAATGGCCATGCCGTGGATGCCGAACGGTTCAATTGTTGTCATTAAAATTTGTAATGCGGTGAAATAGTTATGACACGACCCCAAATGCCGAATTTCGTTGGTGTATGTCAATTTTGGGCGAAACTATAGGAGTTCAAAGTTTGACGTTTAACATGGAAGTTCATGCTGAGGCTTACATAAGGACCGCTACCGCGGACCGGTCCTTGATATCCTCCTTCCTCACCAACTGACAGTTTACCGCCCTTCCTGCAAACCATTCCCACTCTTGAACGATGCACAAAAAAAAAGGAGGGGCGGGGAGAGGAGGGAAAAAGACGCTGTAATATCACGTCCCCTACATCATCCTCCATCCCATCCACACTCCAATCCACACTACGGCGCTGCATCCGCAAGTCATGCTGTGGGCAGTGGTACCACGTTCCACCACCAGACGCCACTATAGTCATCCGCCTCACTATTCAAACGTTGCGCATCTAACGGTTTTTCTGTGTCCTGTTTGTCGTTCAACATGTCCGACTCTTCTTCGTCCGAAGATTCTCTGCGTAATGCTGAAGTAACACCAAACATTGAAACACCGAGCACGAAGGAAGCTAATGTGCCTTCACCCAAGGCATGTAAATGCTTGGGTTTTTCCGAGAACTCCTCTGCATTCCATTTTGATCTGCAGCTTTGCTATCAACGGCACGCACAGTGTGACGGACTTGAACGTAACTGCTGTATCTGTATCTCCATTTCTCTGAGCCGATGGACACTCATCCGAAAGAAGCAGCTTCAATCCCGGCAAAGAATGCAGCGTGCAGCCTGGAAACGAGAAGAACTACGGGCCCTTTCCCAATCACAAACCCATGCTCCAAGTTTAACCAATCCTTCGTCACCAAAGAAAGCCACCAAACGTCCTGCGTCACGTCCGCTGCCTACCGTTCATCCTCTAAAAAGGCTTGCTCTTCCAGATAACGAGGTGATTCCCGCAAGAGCAGGAACATCAGGAGTCAAGACATCAGTCACAAATCAAAGTCGCACGCCAACGTCTCGTTCCCGCTAGGACACCATCATCGACTCCAAAACTGCAGCCATCCTCCAAGATACCACGGCCAGTGACATCCTTGTCCTCTCCACCTCGTGTTCCATCCACGTCCCCTCTCAAGACTTTTCAAACATTTTCTCCAGTAGATGCGCCATCCCCTTCACGACAACTCCTGTTTCCTACAATGGCAGTGCTTCGAACGGCCATAACAAGGGGCTTCCATCTTTCAGCCAGAGAGCAAGAACAACACCTTGACTTTAACTTGAAATTCCTTTTTGAATACCTAGATGGGTTCGTAACGGAACTTAATTCTCTTCGATATGCTCAATCTGCCACGTCAGCTCTACAAGAGGCAGCTGCATCCGCAGAGGCTCTACAATCGGAAAACGATCTTCTCCGTGCTACAAACGAAGCCTACTCTAATGAACTTGAACTCATCAACCAGCGTTACCGTTCCCTTCGCATAAATTATGCTTTGCTTTGTGCACGAAACGTCTGGGTTTCTCCGATTCCTGCTTCCCCTCCTTGGAGGGCCTATTACTGCGCTCGTACCCGCTCTCGCCGCCATTATCCCTGTATACCATGGTATCACCGGAACTTCATCATCCTCCACGGATGTGATGCCATGCTCCCCATGCCACGGCAAGGCTTCAGGTGTTGCTTTGGGATTCCGTGTCCTCCCTTAAAAACGTTATCCTAGTGTCTCTTCAAAATTCCTAACTACTTCGAACCTTTCGGTGAGGGTCCCGCTTCAACCGCCTCCCACGTGGGGATGGTACAATCACGATCCTCGCTTATCTCCTCAAAATCTCGTCTTCACAAATCGTCATAAATCAATCTCCACTTCTCTACCGCAGTACCTGGCTTTCACCTTCAACTTCAGTGTTATAATCTGACAACGTAATTTTGCTCCGCCTTCAATAAGTGTTCTTTATCTTCTGTGATTACCACCATCCGCTCCTTGCATCCGCCGCAGTCCGCTTCATCATACGTCCAAGTATCCACGAACACTATCTACAATGATTTCTCATTCACGCTTCTTGTGCCTTCGGTTCCCATCCTGCGGACGACATTCACTCATTAACTCTTCCTGTACCAGCTGCAACACCATCCGCCTGTCCGTCTCACATAGGAGTAACATCTTCCCAGCAAGGTAGCCGTTTTCGGTATTCATTTTCTGATTTCCTATTTTGTACCCCACAGTGTTAAAATCCCGTCTGCGGTGCCTTCTTCTGCTTCTTTAACCATTACTAGATTATGATATATTACCGCACTGCCTGACCTCAGTTAGGATGTTACCTTCCGAAACAGCAGATCGCTCCTCAGCCCGCGAATTGTTTCGGTTATTAGTGAAATTAGTTCAGGACTCAGGGTTGTCTTCACCAGGGATTAGTTCCCGGGGACGCCGGCTTGTACGCGAGGGAACAGCGAACCTAGCCCTCCTCCGGGTTACAAAGTCCGCTACAAAAAACAGGTAATGTATATTTTCGTCGGCTATAAAAAGACTAAAATTGCAGGGCCTGCACCTGCTTAATTTTAGTTTTTATTGCCTAACTAAAATATACATTACATTAACTCCCACCCAAGCCTCCCCTCCATTGTCTAGGTTCTGGGTGAGGAGAAATAATGCCATCGGACGGCTACGCCGAGTATACATAGCCAGCCCATCCTTGCGCATGCGCAGTAGTACAAGCCCGGCTGGGAAGCCAGCTTTCAAGTTTCTAAGGGAATAAAAGCTCAAAAGGAGGGAAACGCTATAAAAAACAGGTAATATATATTTTCGGTTAGGCATTAAACTAAAACTAAGCAGCTGCAGGCCCTGCAATTTTAGTCTTTTTTGGTCTAAAGAAACATTTTCAATTTAAACTAAGATACTACTACCTTTTGCCTGGGAAGGCAGTGTGTTTCAGTAGACATCTCTAACCGGCGTAGTGACTGTTGGCTTTTGTCGTTGTCTCTTGTCATTGCACCACCATCTGGTGCACGTGCTCAGTACTCGCTGAGTTGGAGAATGCGAACTATATGAGTGTGCGTGGGGCCTTGTGGACCCTGCATCCTCACAAACTAAACACTGTCTCCTATATCTTTTTGCCCGTCATGGCATGGTGCCACTGCTGAAGAACATCTCGACTTCCAGAGAAGAGTAGTGACCTTTGACTTTGGTGTCTGCGCTATGCTATCTAATGCCAATATTGCCTTGTTTTATACACGCATGTCTGATACAACAGACCAACGCGCGGACTCACGGGTAGATAACCTTGCAACAGCCCACCAGATTGGCTTAGAGCGTAACGGTAGCAGAAACAAGGCGCCGATTGATTAAGGGAAGTGATCGTGTCGCTGTGGCACCTTTTTCGAAGGATAGTTAACTACAACTCGAGACTTTCATATAAGGGATGTGCGATACTCGAAAAATTCGAGCCGAGCCGAGTATGAAACTTGTACTCGAACTCGGCTCGCTGCTCGTGTCCGTACTCGAAAAACTCGAATCCGGCGAAAATGCGATAACTTCGTCAATTTTTGACCGATTTTGACATTCCAATATATCAAATCAATCGTCTCAACGAGAGCTTTCCAATGGTGCAGATTAAAAGTCAATAGCTCAAACCATTTTCAAGTTTTATCCTTAAAACTGGAAAACCATGACCCACACAGTCTACTAAGCACAATCATTGTTCCTATTATCTTAACAAGTTAAAGGGAAACTTCCAAACAAAATATTTCCATCAAATACTCGATTTCGGCTCGATACTCGATTCTTCTGCTGCAAACTCGGCTCGGCTCGACTTGAATTAAAATTCTTCTACTCGCACATCCCTAATGGTAATACAACTTCAGCTTGGAGTAGTTTAATGGGAAAGGCTACGAACCCAGACTTTACGAATAAAAAGGCCAATAAAAGATTAAACATTGAATAAATACTGATACTAAAATGTATCTAATTAAATTAAAACCAAAATTGAAGCAATTAAAATTATGATTTGAAGATTAAATTAGGCAATCCATAGCGTCAAACATCAGCGCTAAGGAAAACAGCATGTACAATAATTTGCATTTCAAGTTGTAGAATGAAGGCTAAGAGTGTTGGTAAGGCAGTCAAATAATAACATACAGGGCCAGCAATTTACAGCAGTCTTTATCTAGTTACAATACGCTAAGCTATGGGCTTTATGCGAAATAGTAATTTACATAAGTGAAGGGAAAATAATGTCGGCTTCGGCTTCTTTTTCAGAGATCGGCGATTGTCGGAGATGTCTTTAAATGCATGAGTTAATTAAAGGTGATGAAATTCAAAGTTCTGTTTCCCCAGATTTTGAGAAGAAAGTTCTTTTTTGAGTTTGGTGCAAACAGAAGCACATTTGGACCATTTTATCGTGGAGAAAAGTCGTTTTACTGGTTTAGAGTAGATCGCCAGTAGAAAAAAAAATTTGTTCTCAGTTTTTTTTTTTTTTTTTCTTACATTTGGGTTCAGTCTGCCTTCCCACTTTGGGTGAAGAGCACTGTCTTCTTTACATTTTCAGTATATAAAAAAAATAACTCTATAATCTTTGTGCAAAATCTTCTTAGGGAAATTTCTTGCTCAAGAATCATTTTTTTTAAATTTTGTGCGACATTATAATGTTGTTTGCATCTTAAAATCTCTGTGTAATACTGCATCCTTTCCTGTCTCTGTCTTGTGTACTAAATCAAAGAAGGTAGCTGCTGGTGTTCTACTAGTAGACGTGCACGTGCTGGCTGGTCAGAAGTAGGGGATTCAACGTTTAGCAAGGCTAAAACACATTTTAAATATCGTAAATTAAAATAATTAATTTTAGTATCTATTGTTAAAAAGAGATATATCTTTTCTTCCCTCCCCCCCCCCCATGGTCTTGTTGTTTTTATCCTAGGTTCATCAAGTTTGTTTTCTTTAACAACAGCTGCTTATTTATAAATAGGTGAAACAACGACGAAAGAAATCTCTCATCAGTGAATTCATTGATGATGAAGCATCTGTGTCTAAAAGTGATCAGGACAATATGTCAGCTGATGATTCAGAGAGCTGTTTAGATCAGTATGAAGACAGCTTTATGGATGATGAAACTGCTGAAGGTAATTACATTTTAGTGGCCAAAAAAGTGAAAAGTTGAATAGTGAGTTGGTTTGGTAGCACGAGTCCTGTAAGCGTTTTGGCAAGCTCTAGAGAAAAATTTGTAACCAGGGTTATGTGGTCCTAGTCCTTCGTTTGAAGCTTGCATTCTGTTATTTTACATCATACATTTCTTTGATAAAATATAATAATAATAATAATAATAATAAAATAAATATAAAAATCAACTAAAACTCTTGGTTTAGTTTTTTAATAACTTCTCTTTCTCCATTATGGGCTAAATATCTTAAGATTTATGACCTTATCATCCTGACTATTGAGTTTATTTAGAATATAGGTTTGAATCTTCTTGTACACCTTGATAAGCAGAGGTTTTTGTCTGAAACAAAGCTGACCTCTAATATACCATTAGCATATTTCACGGTCAACCTTGATAAATGTCCTTGACTAAAAAAAAATTACCATTGGAAATATGGTTGGGCTACTCAGTTCAGTAGTCCATTGTGACTACTGGTTCATTAAAATAAATAAATACCATTTATTTATTTTGTGCTAATTTAACTTGGATCTCTCTTGTTGAAGATGCATGCCAAGAAAAGTTACGTTGATCCATTTTTTTGTAAAAGTAGCATCCGGCTTTCACTAGCCATGAGATGTTAATTTGTTTTAAAACAAAATTCCAGTTAATTTAAAATATAAATTAATATTTTAATCTAGGTTAAACTTATAGTTTAGTGCTTCGTTATTTGCCTCGGTTCACCTAACGTAACGACATGAGTGCGAGCACTCGTAGGCTGAAGTGGATCTCAATTGGCATTTTTTAAATCTTTTTTCTACTGATTTTCCCGAGTCGCGAGTTGACGGAGCTGTACATTAATTGTGCTGCCGTGTTTTGCTTTACGCCCCATGCGTACATATTTTTCGTTCTTAACGTCTTCGCAACGTAACCAGGATTATCTTCACGTTCATATTAAGTATTTTGTAATAACGAACGATTTTTCAGCGGTCTGCATGACTGCGTTTTTAAGTATTTTCTACTTCATTGTTCTGGCTGGAATTTCGCACATGGGTTTTGCATAATCTGCTTGTTGTGTTCTTCGTTTTTCATTATGGCATTGCTTAGTACAGAATTGCTTTACTTCGGTGCGTACACATTTTAAACGAAATAGGTGTAAGTTGTTTCTGCTTAGGTCTTAACAATGTTTGCTTACGATAACCGCTTATCAATTCGATTGTTGGTGTGGGTTCGAATCCTACTTCTTACACCATTGTAAATCTCTCAAGAAATCCTTGGCAAATTAAAAGAGAATCAACAGTGTACGATCATACAGTCATACCAGCCGAGTTAACACTAGTAGCATTAAGTATCAACACTAGAATCACTAATGGCTACACAAAGAAGGGAGACCACACTAGATGAACTTGTAGTGATTTCACACGGAATAATGTTTGCGTGCCATGCTATGCCGCGCCCGCGGATTTCACACAAATAATGTTTGCGTGCCGTGTCGTCCCATGCCGCGTGCAAGCGAACCACGACGGCCGCTACGCAACAACCAGCCAGCCCGGGCCAGCGCTGCACGGCACGCTTTAATTATTCCGTCTGAAATCCGAACGCGCGCCGGATTCCGTGCAGCGCTGCTTGAAATGCTAACAAAGTTTCGTTGTAGTTAAAAATTTCCCGCCACCAGTTATTGTCAAAACAAAAGAAGCCAACATCAGCCGTTTGTAATTAAACCGTCTGAAATCAAGTCACGCTGGCCCTCCAGAATCTGCTAAAGGGGGCTGGCCGTGTCTGGCCGCGTTCGGCCGTGGCCAGCCCCAGCCGGAGATAAATTATTCCGTGTGAAATCACTATTAGGTTTCAAAATGATTTATTCAGATTTATGTAGAGTTTGTGTCTCCCTCTTAAATGCACTCGTATTAACGTTAAAGAAATGGGGGAATAAGGACGTATCTATAATAGATGCATCCTTGCCAAACTCTAGCCGGGACTCTAGTCCCAAAGAAGTGAAGCTTCAGTGACTACTCTAAGTCCGTACAGACTGAGCTTAACTGGTATTCAACTTAACTTTGGTGGTGATGCTGAACGAAGGGTCCTGGTCCAGGTGGCTCGGAGAGTGTTGGCAACAGGTGTCAAAATATAAAATATAAGACAACTTTATTCTGCTGGGACCTCTATTTAAGGGAAAACTGCATCCTGTTTCTATTGTTCTCAAGAGCTATTCACATATGCTGAAGCTGTGAGTAATGAGCTGATTGGCTCTTTAATTAGATCTCTGATGTGTAAGGTGAATGATTGAATTAAAAACCAATTGTACAATAAATAAGAAATAAAAGCCAATAAAGTGCACAACATAACAATTTCACGCGACGTTTCGAGTCAGCCCAGACTCATTAAGAGTACATGATAACAAAAATATTTACTAAGGAATAAATCCCATTTAAGTAGTAATTTTAGAATCCCATGTTCACCAGAAGAGAACAGTACAGTACAGTACTTTTGATAATGAGTCTTAGGTGACTCGAAACATCGAGGGAAATTGTTGCGTTGTGTACTTTATTGGCTTTTATTTCTAATTTATTGTACAAGTGCTCTTTAATTCAATCAGTTTATTGAGCCTGTGGAACACTGTGTATTCATTATGCGTGTTTCTTCCCACCTCATTTTCTCCCTCCTTAAATTTGAACTGACCACTTCTATTTTTTTTTAAAAAGGCAGACGAATCCACGCTGACGCCACTTCGTTCGCTGCCTGCAAGCAACACTGATGAGGTCCCTTCTTGGCCACTTGTAAAATTTGTTTATTTAAATTTGTTTATTTTTTTATTTACTTCGCTATTTCGGTTCTGTCCGATCTCTTGTTTGCCGTAGCCTGTTCTGTTCTGGTGAACATGGGTTTCTAAAATTAGCCTTTAATGACTTTTACTCCGTAGATTGGGCTCGTTTCATTGGCTCCTGGTAGTAAATATTTTTGTTATCATGTACTCTTGATAATGAGTCTGAGGTTGTAAGTATATTAAATTTGAATTTAGCGCAATTTAACACCAATTAGCACCGCTTTCTGATAAATAAATATCGGTATCGATAATAATACTGATACACTGTAGCGGCCGAAGCTACGACTGTCGAGGTGCTTGTAGCCTCGCCAACATCAAGATGGTTTTGATCCTTAAATTACTTGTCTAAAAGTGGCGGTTTTTATTTCCATGAAACAGCACACTTGTACTACTGGCCCAGTATGGGTAACAGAGAGTCATTTGTCCTAATCGTAGGCTAACTAAGTAACTTTAGGGCGGGTGTTCGCTGCCACCAGTTGGGTGGTAATTGCAGTCCTGTTTTTAAGTAATAACTGGGTTTCTTAATTAGTTAAATCTAGCAATTAATCGTACTAGTAAACAACTGGCGTTTCACAAACTCTTGGTTTATTAAAAAGGGCAATTAAATATAAAAAAAAACAAGTATTTACATTTCAGGGTAGTATCAACAAGAAGGCTTTAAATTAAGCAACAATAATTTACATTTAAATTCGTTTTCAACCTTTACATCATGATGCAAAGAGTAATAACAATTTCGACAAGAAAAAGTTCTGCCGGAAACTCGCAAGAACCCTCTATTAAGTGCAAACCGCTGGAATTACACTAAATAGTCCAAGACTATGTTTTCTAAGTGCGACTTGGAATCAAATCTACCTGTTTAAGATTTTGTTTCAATTGGGTTACAAAAGATCAAATCTACCTTTTAAGATTTTGTCACATTTAAGTTACAAAACTTCTGCCGATCAACAAAAACACTTACATGAGTTTGGGCAACTAGCCATCGAAGTCTCTGCTTCTGCAAACCTAATTGGTTTAAGTGATCAATTTTGTGTTAGAGTAAGTTCATACAGGGCCGTAGCGAAGGGTACTTGGTTGGGGGCGGGCGCCCCTGACTCTCATTTTGCCAACTCATCGTATGATTTTTCCAACTGGGTTAAAAAATACCTGTAAATGCGGAGCCCCGGAAGCTGAAGCATTTTATGCTATTTTAGTGCCCGTTTCTAGCCTCTAGTGAACACTGAAGCAACAAATTGTCAAGGAAATTTTGGTGATTATTTATTCATTTTTTAGGATGGTAGTTTTCGTAAAAATTTTATTGTGACTAAATCATTTTTTAGATATTTTTTTCCAAATTAAATTAAACCGAGTTCAGTTTAGAATTATATAAACAGGCCAGCTGGCCATTGGCGATTTAGGGTTGACTTAATTGTACATTTTGGACTTTTAGGCTATAATGAATGACGACGACTCCTGTGTGCAAGCTTAAGGAGCAGGTCGGGGACAGAAATTTTTTTTAAATGTACTATCGAAAGGTGAAAAGTTATGAAATCTTTTTCTCAGTTGTATCCCAAACAACTATAGGCCTAGAGGTATCAATGTAAAAAAAAACTTTCACAGGTGGGAAATGAAACTGTGACCACTAAATTTTCGAAGACTCCCCCTTCAAGACCTGAAAAAAACCTTGATTCCCCCCACCCTAAGGTCCAAAAATGATGTGACCACCCCACAAAAAATATTTTGCACCAATCTTTTGTCGAGATTCCTACAAAAGTATGATGATCGCACTGTTTGCTTGTATGACCACATCCTAACATGGTCAGCACCTGAAATGCAGAAGACGCCAAGAAACCAGGTGCCAAGGCTTTTCTATAAAGTTATTTGAAAAAACTGTACTTTCAGTAATAGTATTATTAGTTTCAAAACCTTGTAAACAGCATGGAGGGTCTGGGGGGCAAGCCCCCCAAGAAGCTGAGTCGTTTTTGGAAATTTTGACTGCTGAAAGTGCCATTTTTGTGGTCAAAAAATGACTTTCTTTCCCAGTTGGTCAGTGTGTTTTGACCTCCCCTTTTGACGGGACCTGAAAAATGTATGACCTCTCCCTTGAGAGGGCCCAAAAATTTCATGGCCCCCTCCCTTCCTCCGGCCTCCCCAGCGATAAATATGTAGCGGCGCTTACAGAGTCTTGAGGTGCCGACTGTCTATAGCACCGACATCTGGCGTACTTGTGGTTACTTTAGATAAGTTCATAAGTGGCGGTTTTTACTATCACGGAAAAACAGCATAGCGTGTCTACTGCACGGTTAGGAGAAGAGCGTCAGCGTCCTACCGAAGTTATGAAGACCTATCTAATCATGGTTCACTGCCACCACGATGGGTAATTAATTTAATTTGCCTATTTCGGAGTTAGAGTAAAAATGGTTTTGTAATTAAAATAACCCTTGCAAATTAAATTGGACTCGAAGTCAAAATGTTGTTCCGAACAACTTTCTTTTCTGTTTTAATAAAACATGACAAGATTTATACACACGAAGTAACTAGTTGGTTACGAAAAATAGAACGGGGCTTTACAATTAAAAGCACAGGATTTACAAATAAATCGACAGAATGAACAAATTCAAATTCACAACAAAATTTGGACTAGAAAAAGTCGGTTTGAGTTATCGCAACTCTCTAAGTTACAAACATGACCCGTGCAGATTGTAAAATAGTCTTTGAAAGCTTTAGCAACTCTTGCACTAAAATCAATCAATCATCACACTGAATCTAGATTAGCGTTACAAGGAGAACTACCTTTTTGAAAACTCCTGCTTCAACAATAACACATGCTAGATCTCGGTGATCTTGGATTATTTAATGAACAGTGAGTTCATAAACAAAGAAAAAAAGCCGGTTTTTAGGAAGGGGACCTTAAACCCTTAAATTATGGGTGCCCTAAACCAAAATGCCGATTGCGTTTGGCTACCCACAAGTTCCCTCAAATTCTAGAAGTTTAAGTTTAAGTTTAAGACTAAAAATTTAGAAATTCTGTTCCAAAAATTAAATTCTATAAACTAAACTAGTTACCCTTTCAACCACTACCTTGCCCGGCATGGCAACCTTCGGACTGGACATCTCTGCTCCGACCGCCGTAGTGACTTCTAGCCTCTGAGTCCGAGAGCTATGCTAACGAAATTCTCTCCTGGCCTGGTTATATAGCTGCTGCCTGGCATTCGGTAGGAGGGAAACTGCGGACGTGTAGGAGAGCGACGGAGGGGGGGTGTGAGGTAGAGGGATCGCTTGGGGAGGAGGAGTGACTGACTCAACCCGACCAGGCTGACACTACCGGAAGTAGGCATGGCAGCGCGGACGGGCAGGGTAGCCTTGCACTCTGAGTGGTGGGGAAAGTAAATACTGAGTTCGGATTGGAAGGAGCTTGGATGGCAAAGGGAACCGCCGACTTTTGGTGTTTTTAGAGGCCTTGGCTTGAGTAGTGCATTGAGATAAACTCATAACAACGTGAGAATAGGCCTATACATTTTTTTTTTATAAAAACTACAATGTTATGCATTGCAACTATTGAAGGAAGGGGGGGGGGGAACGAAGTTTGATGCTCAAAGTTAAAATAAATGATTATTAATTGAAGGCAAAGGCTTTGTTGTGCATTCGGAATTGAGATCACTATGGTCGGAGCCCTGAAATAAAAATACAAGATACACACTGAAAATGTCCGGTAAAATAATCGTAGTTGAGTTGCCATTTTGAACAAGGTAGGGTTCGTGAGAAAAAGTTACGTTAAATAATGCTTTTATAAAAGCCCAGGCAAAAGATTAAATAAACCAGCTTGTGTTTTAAAATGCTATAACGCATAAAATTTTAAATGTATTATCGCAGCCGCAAAATACCGTTGTTGTGGTCAAAGTTTTCATAGTTGCTAAAATCGTCACCTTAGTAAAATAAAAACATTGAGGACTTACAAAACATGTAAACTAGCACATCACTAAGCTAATCGGCTTAATGCCTGTAAATAATTCGTAAAATACAAATAAATATGTACATGGTTTTAGAAAATGGCGACGGAAATTGCGTGCGTCGGCGCTCAGTTTGAGCACTTTTTCAAAGTGAGTTGGAGACCAAAGTATGGTGAATTTTCAAGTTCTGTTTTCACACGATGTTAGATAAAGTTCGGGTTTGTTAAACACTGCAAACTAGAGTCGAAGTACATTTTGCAGGGAGATAAGAATTTTTAAACTTGAAAGTGAAAAATAGGCCTAGCGCATTTTTGGCGCTAAGAAAAAAAAAGGTGTCCCCGAGTTGTTGATGGTTGGTGTCGGGTCTCCTAACCAATCGACAGGAATTTTAGGCCTCATGCCTTTACATGCCCCCCAACGGGAGATTTTATTCGGGGTTCCTGTTAGACTCCAAATAAAAGCCTACAAAAAATGATTAGTGCACATCGGTGTGTCACAATACAAGTTGCCAAGCCATGTAACTAAACATATGCAAACAAACACTCTTGGTTTATGCAATCAAACAACATAGAAAGTTCCAACTTCTACAAAGTTTGTCGTGTTGCCATTTACTTTCAAAATGAGCGAAAAAGGTTTTTTTGTTTGAGCTACTTGTTCCTAGCCCCGGATCGACAAGTTAAAAGTACACTGTTTACACAAAATTTAAAATTACCATTTTATTTTTTTGGGACTGAAATTTTTGCGGTAAAGTTAACCTTCAGTAAAAAAATTTACATTTTATAAAAATACTAATTGCAAAAATTAACTGAGTGCTTGTCCGCGCTGCTTGTTGCAGGAAATTCGTACAAAGCACACAGGAAATTGGAGCAAAACATGGAAAAAAAAGGGAAACACTATTTTCGAAAGTTAACGAAAATTAAAGGTACATGTCAAGAGTTTGTTGTTTCATTTTAACAGATAAATGAGGCCATCTACTGCTCTGGTAATATGTCCCGTACGGTATCTGCCTCTGCTCAAGTCTAGTCATTTTTTAAATCTGGGAGGACTGCGAAATTAACCCTCCGCCGCATTTCAATAAACCTAGCCGCTGCGATAGGGATTGGAAAATCGAATACTATGGGTACGCATAAAATGACCAGCTCTATTTACTGTAAAACTACTCCCACTGGGATGGTTTTAGGTTACCAAACAACTTGTTTACATAGGAAATTTAAGCACAGAAGGGTTTTGAGGTAGACCCCATAACTTACACATACGATAAAACGCTGGGAGGTTTTATGGCTTATAACCAACAACCGTTTAAACAGGGCTCTCCTTTATCTCCCAGTTTTAAAGCTTCAAGTTTTAACTGTTCTGCTTTAAGGAATAGTTTGTTCTCCTTGAGAGCGATCTCTTTTTTGGCCAGAATTACGTTTTTCAGTGGCACTCATCCACGTTTGACAGCTCATCCAACGTGAGTTTGTTATCATTAAATGCAATTTTAATAATATCTACGGACTCGTGTCTAGTTTCACACACCGTCAAACCCAAATTCAAACAAGCTTTCTTTAAGTCTTTGTAGTGAATATGATCGATTATAGCTTCTAAATCTTCCATGTTGAAAGTTAGGTTAGGTCAAATATTAAAGGAAAAAAAACGTTCTAGTTTTAAATCTTTACAGTTAAAATTGCAGCCGCAAAATAACTCTCTTAAAAGTTAAAAAGAGCGAGTATTTAAACACTTCTCTTATAACCCAATCCAGTCAGGGACACAAAAATACAATCTTATATTACCTAAGCACTCAGGTGGATACATAAAATAAACACTCGGCCTGGCAACCGGACTATACCAATGTGCACTAACCTGGATTTCATACACAATCGCTGTGCGGTCCGTCATCCAATCACCCATCGAAGATCGGATCCCAATTTTGGTTGTGGTCGTCCTTCTGGTTGAAGTTTGAACACAGTCACTTGTGAAGTCCGGTGGATTTTCACTCTTGGAGCATCATATCCTCTTTTTCAGGGGCTGACTTCTCCAGGGGTTGAAGGTACATCTGCCTTCTGAGGGCGTGCCTGCAGCTTCACGGCTTGTGAAGGGAGGGTTGCCGCTTCCCGGCTCCAGCTGGATACGGGTTTTTTACTGATTTGCCTTTTGTTGTCCTAAGGCTGACATCTGCTTCTGTAGCGTTTTTAGCTTAGCTACGGACATCTGTGGGGTTTGTAGTTTTGAGTTTACTGCGACATCTTCTTCTTAAGATGAACTGGCATAGTAGTATGGCAGGGGGGAAGGAGTGTAGTGGCACAGCACCTTTAAATCCCACCACTGCCACCAGTTTTGTAGCGGCGCTTACAGGGTCTTGAGGTGCCTACTGTCTATAGCACCGACATCTGGCATACTTGTGGTTACTTTAGACATAGGAGTTGATTGTGTTTGAATGGATAAGCAACTCCCAGCTCAAATGCATAGCCGAAGTGCGTAGTCTTCGATGGCAAGCGTGACTCACGAATGTACCCAGAATGCAAAGCGCGTCTGCTACTTCCGCCTGACCAAGCCGCCATGAGGTATTCGCGGTCGATCCGCTCGTAGGCGGTGGAATTTTCTGTGAAATACGCCCTGTACTACATTGTTTATGATGTATCAAACGTAGGTAAGATAAGAGATTGTTATATTGCCAGGCGTTACGTGCCATTGTGTTTTGTAACAAAGTTTGACAGTCGAACGAAACCTTAACGCCGATTGTTGGGGAAGTAAATATCGTATTTTTGTAACACGAGACGGGGTGCTTATGAATGCATGATATTTGCAAGAAAACCGGTGTAGAATGAGTCATCTTCTTGTGACAACAGTAAGTTTAACCAAGTTAAAATGTCGTAGCAGCAGAAAAATTGAATAAATTACTAAATCTAATTTAATACCGTTATACCAGTTTAGTACCGCGTTATACTAGGCGTCGTCTGCTTTCGCCGCCATGTTGAAAGATGGTTTAGATGGATTAAACCTAGTGCGTTGGGTGTAAATTTCTGATCGCGCGGCCGCGAGTGCCGATTGGCGTGGCGGTACGTCCTTTGACGCCGCGCTCTTAAACTTCCGGTTTAGTCAAGTTGCTTATCCACCAAAACACAATCAACTCCTATGCTTTAGATAAGTTCATAAGTGGCGGTTTTTACTTTCACAGAAAAACAGCATAGCGTGTCTACTGCACGGTTAGGAGAAGAGCGTCAGCGTCCTACCTAAGTTAGGAAGGCCTATCTAATCATGGTTCACTGCCACCACGATGGGTAATTAATCTAATTTGCCTACTTCGGAGTTAAATAAAAATGGTTTTGTAATTAAAATAACCCTTGCAAATTAAGTTGGACTAAAAGTCAAAATGTTGTTCCAAACAACTTTCTTTTCTGTTTTAATAAAACATGACAAGATTTATACACACGAAGTAACTAGTTGGTTACGAAAAATAGAACGGGGCTTTACAATTAAAAGCACTGGATTTACAAATAAATCGACAGAATGAACAAATTCTAGTTCACAACAAAATTTGGACTAGAAAAAGTCGGTTTGAGTTATCGCAACTCTCTAAGTTACAAACATGACCCTTGCAGAATGTAAAATAGTCTTTGAAAGCTTTAGCAACTCTTGCACTAAAATCAATTAATCATCACACTGAATCTAGATTAGCGTTACAAGGAAAACTACCTTTTTGAAAACTCCTGCTTCAACAATAACACATGCTAGATCTCGGGTGATCTTGGATTATTTAATGAACACTGAGTTCATAAACAAAGAAAAAAAGCCGGTTTTTAGGAAGGGGACCTTAAACCCTTAAATTATGGGTGCCCTAAGCCAAAATGCCGATTGCGTTTGGCTACCCATAAGTTCCCTCAAATTCTAGAAGTTTAAGTTTAAGACTAAAAATTTAGAAATTCTGTTCCAAAAATTAAATTCTATAAACTAAACTAATTACCCTTTCAACCACTACCTTGCTCGGCATGGCAACCTTCGGACTGGACATCTCTGCTCCGACCGCCGTAGTGACCTCTAGCCTCTGAGTCCTTGAGCTATGCTAACGAAATTCTCTCCTGGCGTGGTTATATAGCTGCTGCCTGGCAGTCAGTAGGAGGGAAACCGCGGAGCTGTAGGAGAGCGACGGAGGGGGGGTGTGAGGTAGAGGGATCGCTTGGGGAGGAGGAGTGACTGACTCAACCCGACCAGGCTGACACTACCGGAAGTAGGCATGGCAGCGCGGACGGGCAGGGTAGCCTTGCACTCTGAGTGGTGGGGAAAGTAAATACTGAGTTCGTATTGGAAGGAGCTTGGATGGCAAAGGGAACTGCCGACTTTGGGTGTTTTTAGAGGCCTTGGCTTGAGTAGTGCATTGAGTTAAACTCATAACAACGTGAGAATAGGCCTGTACATTTTTTTTTTTATAAAAACTACAATGTTATGCATTGCAACTATTGAAGGAAGGGGGGGGGACGAAGTTTGATGCTTAAAGTTAAAATTAATGATTATTAATTGAAGGCAAAGGCATTGTTGTGCATTCGGAATTGAGATCACTATGGTTGGAGCCCTGAAATAAAAATACAAGATACACACTGAAAGTGTCCGGTAAAATAATCGTAGTTGAGTTGCCATTTTGAACAAGGTAGGGTTCGTGAGAAAAAGTTACGTTAAATAATGCTTTTATAAAAGCCTAGGCAAAAGATTAAATAAACCAGATTGTGTTTTAAAATGCGATAACGCATAAAATTTTAAATGTATTGTCGCAGCCGCAAAATACCGTTGTTGTGGTCAAAGTTTTCATAGTTGCTAAAATCGTCACCTTATTAAAATAAAAGCATTGAGGACTTACAAAACATGTAAACTAGCACAGCACTAAGCTAGTCGGCTTTATGCCTGTAAATAATTCGTAAAATACAAATAAATATGTACATGGTTGTAGAAAATGGCGACGGAAATTGTGTGCGTCGGCGCTCAGTTTGAGCACTTTTTCAAAGTGAGTTGGAGACCAAAGTATGGTGAATTTTCAAGTTCTGTTTTCACAGGATGTTAGATAAAGTTCTGGTTTATTAAACACTGCAAACTAGAGTCAATGAAGTCCATTTTCCAGAGAGATATGAATTTTTAAACTTGGAAGTGAAAAATAGGCCTAGCGCATTTTTGGCGCTAAGAAAAAGAAAAGGTGTCCCCGAGTTGTTGATGGTTGGTGTCGGGTCTCCTAACCAATCGACAGGAATTTTAGGCCTCATGCCTTTACAAATAATTACCAGTCCCGTAGGGTAATTTTTGCCCTCATTTCGTGACCTTTCGGTCACTTTTGTCCATAAATATGGGATCTTATGAACTCTTATCGTCAAATTTTAGACCTTCGAAATTAACAAGTTTAAAATTTTTAACAATTTTCATTGGAAAAATGTAGTTGTTTCTGCATTAATACAAATTCAAATTTAGTGGCGATAGGTTAACAGAAAATCAAACAGCTAATTCTCTTTTTCCAACTCGGTTTTTGATTTGCGAACTGTACACGATTTTCATGAAGTACAGCTTTAGTTCACGTTACTGTTTTAACTAAAACCAAGGCACTGATGGACTAGCAGACGAACTATTAAATCAAATAGGCAACTCTGCATTAATTTTTTAGATTTATTTGATATCACTACTTCAGACGGCGATAACTTGGCAGAAGTCTTTATGCAGAGTTTGTTGATATTTCTGCTTTACCTAAGAAACGTTTTAAATCCTGGCAGTGATGTTGTGTTTTGGTATATTAATATGCCAGTAATTTTTTACCCTCCTAAAATACCAGTTACGAGTTGCGCCACGCTAAAACCCCTTCTGAGCGGCACTGTTCAACAGAAAAAGAACTAAATAAATAAATAAAGGAAGTAAATTAGCAACTCAGCTATTAGTTTTGCCAACTGTGTATGATTTTCGCGAAGTTAATTGTTATCACGACTTCAAACTTGGTGGATATACAGTTTTGTCCAATTTTTTGTTTTTATTTTCCACATTATCTGTGATACATTATCTGTGATACATTTTCTATTATGGTGGTGACATAGCAAACAAAACGGCCAAGTCAATTTTCAATTTCGCCAACTACGCAAATTTTCGCGGAGCTTCTTTTCCCCCCACTCCTTACAGCCTAGCTATGCAGGTAAGCAACCAGAAATGATCAGGGGCGGCGTTTCAGTTACTCCCAAGCTACACAGAAGTGTTGCCTAAACTGATGGGGAAAAAAATGTATTGTAAACTTTACTTTCAAACTGACGAAATGGTGATAATAATTAACCAGTACTCGTGGAAACTGGAATTTGCAGTGAAAATTTGTCTGATTTTGCCAACTCGAATTTGCCAACTGTATGTGTTTCTTGAATTGTTGGGGGGGGGGGAAGCTTTAGAGGTTAGTTTTAAGTTTAGAACTATAATTTTGAATGGGTTTCCAAAAATTAAATTTTCTAAGTTAATACTAGTCTAATACAAACCACTACCTTTGCCCGGCATGGCAACAATCGGACAGGGGACATCTCTGTTGTCGACTGGCGTAACTTCCACTGGCTTGAGATCTTTTGAGCGTGTGCTGAGGATTGAGGGGAGCTGGGGGCTTTATATACAAATAGGGAGGATTCTGGCGACCAAAACCGCGGATGGGTAGGAGAGCTACGGGGGTCTGATTGGTGGAGGGCTTGGAGAACAATGGAAAAGTCAGCTGAGCAAAGGGTTTTCGCCTGGAGCCGTTTGAAGGAACAACTATGTGACTGAAGGAGTAGAGATAGGCCAGTAGAGTTATATTCATTGTTTGGAACGAGAAAAGGCCTTTAATTATTATTGATTGTTTTCATATTGAACCACGATGTTATGCATCGCGAATATTGAAGGAAAGATCTCGATAAATTCGGTTTTTAATAGTAGGAAGGCAGGTTTTACTTTGGGAATGGTTGCCAAGTCGGATTTGCAAGGAACAACTAAGTTACATAAAAAAAACGTGTCCGGTAAAATACGAAGCATCATTATGTTGCATAAGCTCCGGTAGTGGTGATGGCAAAAGATTACGTTAAAATATTATAAAATATAAAATATTTAAAAATATTTTAAAAATATTTTAAAAATTAAAATTAAAAAAAATATTTTAAAATATTATAAAATATTATAAAATATTATAAAAGATTAAATGTACCAGCAAGATGCTATAACGCATTTAAGAGTTTCAATTATTATTTGCAGCCGCAGATAATGATTTTGGGCAGTTGGAAATTTCTCAAAAGTATTCAAGATCGTCACCGTAAACAAACTTAAGAAATATCAAACAAAGTATGTCTGTACATCAAAATGAGGTTAAGTACCTTCGTAGAGGAAGCCCCTCCTATCAAACACTAAGCTAAGGTGTTTGGCTTTATGCCGAATAAAAAATAGAAAAGAATAATTACAATTTTTACAAGTTTTGAATAATGGCGGCTGGCACTTGCATGCGGTACGGCTCGGTTTCGTGAGTTTTTCAAATGGTTGCTGTGGTTGATCATCATCAAAAAGACATAGGATAATCTGTAAATCCCCAGACTTCTGCACAAAAACGCAAGGGTCGAATCGTGATTTGACTAGTCAAGTACACGCAGCACTTCACTTATATGTTGGTACCAGTTGCGGCCGGATTCTGAAAGCCCATACAAGGATTTATCGAGGAGGCACACCAACTCTTCTCCCCCTTCTCCGGGTCTTTCATAACCTGGTGGTTGAGAAAGGTATACCGTTCGAGATAAGTGACCAAAAAGGTATGCTGTAACCGTGTCTAGGTTGTGTAGCCTGTGTCCCAAATAGGCGGTCAAAGCAAGAACTAGGCGTACCGATGAGCTTCGCACGGTTGGGGAATATGACGTAAGATAATCGATTTTGGCATGCTCATTCCAGGCAGCTGCCACTAGTCTGGCCTTTAGCTTTCGAGCAGGGAGCCGTCCGGGGGGTATTTTGCGTGTAAACACCCACTTGGCCTTGATGACTTTCGCACCCGGTGGTTTGGGCACCAATGTCCATACTTGATGGGAAGCCATAGAGTCAAGCTCTTGTTGCATAGCAATTGCCCAGCCTTCTGCTTCCGGAGAGGTTAAGGTATCACGGTAACACTTAGGGGTGGCAACAGCGGTCGATGCAAAGATGTGACGGAGCAGGACCATAGGCTCCTCTGGATCGGAGTCATCAAAATCTAAAATGATGTCTTGGAGAGAATTGATTTGTTCATTTGCTGCTCGGCGTTCAGCCATGACAGCTTTAGTGGTACCTGGAGGGCGACCTCTGCCGCGATGTGGCCCATAAACTGGTGGAGTGGCATCAGGTGGTCGAGGGGGTTGATCTCCCTGCACTGGAGGTCGGATTGGGGAATCAGGTGTAGAATCAATATCTATGATGCTAGGTGCACTAGTAAAATCTGGTCCGAGTGGTGGAATTGCGGACGGTGACTACAGGTCTCCTCCACGAATTCGTTCATCAAATCGAACATTTCTGGACACTATCAGTTGTCTGTTTTTTAAGTCTAGTAGGCGAAAACCAATACTCCGTGTAGCATAACCTAGGAAGATGGCTCGTTAGGCTGTCGGCTGGAATTTAACACGGTGGAGGGATGGGATAACGTAGTAGGCCAAACAACCGAATGTATGCAGGTAACGGCCGGATGATGGGTACCGCACTGGAGCCCAGCGTCCTAAAGGGGTTTGCTGTGGCAAACCATAAAGGGGTCTTGGTGGCAAAATGTTAACAAGAGGCTTCGACTGCAAAATGCCAAAACTTGATGGGAAGCCGGCTGTGTTCGAGTAGAGTCGTAGCCTTTTTTTAATGATTGACTGAAAACTTCAGGTGAATAGGGTGCAGAATATAGGTGTTTTATTCCAGTCTCACTCAAGTAGTGTTCGAACTCGTATGCTTTCCGTGGCTTCATTATCCGTGTGAAGCGTTATGAGGCGGTGAGAGGTCTCATTTTGTCTCTGGACAACAAAAGTGTGGAGGGCGTTCAGGACTTAAGATTTGTTTACTGAAAAATACGGGAAGACTCGACGAGAAAAATCGTCAATGAAGAGAAGTAAAAATCTTGCGTCACCATAATTCGGGATCTTGATAGGTCCAGTGAGGTTGGCATGGACCAAATTCAGGACACGTGTGGACCTAATAGGGGCGACCTTAGGGAATGGAAGGTTTCTACTCTTGCATAATACGCATGTGTCGCATGGTGTTGTTGTGGGAACACCAAAATTGATGCCATGCAATAACGATTCACGCTGTATTTTCAACATGACGCTAAGTGAGGGGTGTCCAAGTTGTTCATGCCACAGGTCCCATAAGGGGATGTCATTCGGCAAGTTTTCATAATTTGGCAGAAGTTTAGGTGAGGCAGCGACTGAGGCTTCCACTCTTGATACAAACGGAGAAGGATCGGGCAGGAGGATCCGTCCTTCTAAGCGGTATACGTCATTGGTCAATAGTTTACCGTCCCCCAGAAGGTGATTGCCCTTGAATAATTGAAAAGATTGTTGACCCTGTATGATAGCGAGACCTTTCCTGTCCAGTCGTGGTGTTGAAATGAGGTTTGCCGCTGCTTCGGCCGAGTACAAAACGTTTTCTAGCCTTAGGGTGGTATACGGTGTCTCAATGCGTATAGTTCCTCGTTTTGTGGCTGTTATACAGGCACCCTTCGAAGCCAGGTAAATCTTAGTGCTCACAGGTCTGTAATCAGTGAACCAATCAGCTCTACAGGTTCTGTGGGAGGTGGCCCTACTGTCGAGGGCGAAGTATTCTTGTGCAGGATAAGATATGGATAACGTAGGTCCGAGTGTAAGGGCATATTCGTGCTTACAATCATCAAATTGATACCCGGAGTCGACAGATTCGTTTCTTGTGCCAGATAGTTTAGGCATTTCGGGTCGTATTGGTTCTCCATCGACAGGCTCTTCAGTTTCCTCATTTACTTCTGAGAATGTGTCATTGTAGAAATAATCGTCAAGAGATAACTGTCTCACTTTCGATTGGGGTACATGGTTTGCAATTTTCTTTAAAGGATTATTTTTGAAGGAGGCCTTAGCGTTCTCGTTGTGCTTCTTATTTGCAAGGTATTGCTCCTTGATCCTGCAGGAGGCTTCATCATGATTACTTCTGTGACACCATTCACATTGTGTTCGTTGACGTTGCATGGGAAAGGATGGAGATGGCTGCGATACTGCTTGTCCTCTGTCCGAAGAAAAATGATGGGGCCTCACGTCCTGGTGTCTGTGATCAGGACAAGCTCTCCGTGCTATAGACAGAAGATGGTCTGTGATAGGGTGTTTAGATGTCACAACATTTGAGGTAAGACGATAAGAAGCATCGATGAAACGTTGTTCGGTTCTATCAATGGTTAATGCTGCCTCTCCCCTCAAATTTTCGATGACGGCTTGCCATTGTGGGTGACGTATCCCTCGTAAGGCATAGTGTATAAGGTCCGCATCACTAACTTGGTGACCAGAATTATGGCAGGCATGACGTAATGTTTTGACACGAGCTAAGTATTCTTCCATCGTTTCGTGTTGTGACATATCTAGGTTGTGCAAGGCGTCTAAATGACGCAGTTGTGCGTCAGGATTTTGCAAGTTAAATACGTATGTAAGTTATCCTATATCGCCCTTGCATTGGTTGTTTCTAAGTAATTCAGTAGCTGGGTGTCATCTATGCATTTTGTGATGAAAGAAAGGGCGTAAGCATTACTAGTCCCGCCAAGTGCGACGTGTTTCTGGAGGGGCATCAGCGGCTGGTTCAACTTGAGTCAGGACTTCATAGTGTCCCTCTTGTCGTAAATGGTTGGCTACCTTTGCACGCCACAAGAGGTAATCTCGCCCAGTGAAGACTTTAATCCCTTTATAATAAAGGTTGGGTGAATTACTTGACATTATTGATAATTGCCACGGTAAAACGTATGAAAAGTAGATAAAAAATGCGTCCCGTGTGTATAAGGCAACGGAAGAAATTGTATACATGGATAAATGGCGTTACGGTTAAAAACGTATGGCAAAACGGTATAAAAACACACAAAATCACATATGGTTGACGTAAACTACAAGAAGATTCTCGAAAGATCGGCAACCGCCATGTACAGTGGCTTATTGTCAACATCACGAAGAAGCAGGAAGATCCAGCAAGAATAACACAATACCACCTTCCGCCAAAATTTTTTTCTGTTCAGTAAAACACCAAAAGTTCCCTCATTTAAATTTTCAGTGAAAAACAAGAGGCCGTTCACCTTCTTCAGAACGCAACGAGGCACAAAACTTTGAAAACGAACGTTACATGGTTGTGGCTATTATCAAGCAGACGACGCGCGAGTGAGAGAACCACTAATCTATACACAATTACGCAATTACGCTCTCAAGCCCCACTGCTTGTCAAGCTTGGCTAACACATCAGAACTTATTGCTTGTACCATCAACACGTGGGAGGCTCCAGTCAGGTTCATGAGTGGAACCTTCTTGCCCTTGAAACGAAGAATGGCCAGAGATTCAAGGGCCCTCAGATGCCCTCCTTGGAGAGAATTGGAGGAAAGTAAAACTGTTGTGGCACTCCAAGCAATCTGGTGCTGCTGATGTTTGACATGCTGGGCGATGCCGTTGTGTATGGCTCCCCTCTTTACAGCTGTGATGTGTTCGCCTATCCTCTCGAGCAACTGTCTCTTGGTCTCGCCAATGTAGACGGCGTTGCACTGGCCGCATGGGACACAGTAGACCACACCACTCCTTCGGCCCAAGCGTATTGGTAAGGACTCAGCAGGTGGAGGGGAAGGGGATGGGGGAAACGGTGCACTCACAACTGGTGCCTCGGCTGGGTTCCTGCACTTCTGGCGGGTGGGGTAACGATGCGTGCGTTGAATAGCCTGGGAAGGGGGTGCCACGGGAGGTGAGGGGGGTGGGGGAGAGGGAGAGTGGGTGTGGGGGGAGGGGTGCACGGTCCTCTTCGGACGTGGATGCCTCAGCATCTTTTTGAGGTTGGGAGGGTATCTCAAGAAGCACTTCACTCCATTTTCTGTGAACGCACGTTGCACTCTCTCGCTTCGTCCTGGTACGTACGTCAGCACCTCAACCGGTCTGTCATCTGACTTCTGAGTAATGTCCCCCTCTCGAGCTGCCTTCATCCTTACAGACCAGTGCCAAACTTTCCTCGTCTCCGAGTTGACACGGTGTGCGGGGAATCCTCGTTGCAAGAAGGTTGTCTTCGACTGTTCAAGAAACTCCGGGCCGTTTTCTGGTCAGACGAATGATTGATAATCTGCATCAGCTCGTTGGACAGGATGGCATTGAGTGTGCTCCTGGCGTGGCCCCAAAGAGTGAGACGCAAGCCATTACACAGGCCCTAAATGAGTGGCACCCTTCCATTCAGTTCACGAGGGAGGATGAACAACAGGGGAGTCTTCCCTTCCTGGATGTCCTACTCACGAGGGGAAGATGGAGCCTTAAATATGAGCCATTCCAGAAACCTTGCCATTCAGGTAGGGGCTTGACGTACCATCTAGCACGGGAAAACGCTGCGTTAGGTTTTCGTTTTTAATTGCAAAAAAAAAAACTCTACTTTTGAGAAAAAAAACTAGATTAGGTTAGGCCTTACAACCTCCGTTTCACTGGGAACACCTATGCAGTACTAGAGCAATAATGATGCACCCTAGACTGACATAGAATTCACACTAAAACATCGGTCCTATATTTAAAAAGGGATAAAAAAAAACTGCTTAGGTTTTTACTACTGAGACTCGTGATTTAATTTAAAATTAGTCAAGCTGTTTTTACTAACTTTTAGGTTAGGGTTTTGATTTGCTTCGTGCAACAAGCTAACTCGAGTAACTGGTTTCGTTAAATTCCGGTTTTCCGGACATCACTATCTGAAAAGCTACGTTTCAATTTTACCTTGACACCACGACGAAGCTGTAGCCAATCGTGAAACGTTGGGGCGTGGTCCGTTTCCACTCGCCGCTGTTGTACACGATGCAGGCTAGAGTAATTTATAATGAGTTCCCTCTCATCCAAAAGTTTTGCCCGGGGTGACTGAACGACAATTGGTTGTCGCTGGGAGGGCGCTTGGGGCTCGACCAATCCCGCAGGATGTTTGGGATCATTCCTGTTGGTACGGGCCTGAATCTTTTTACGTTTGCGTAAACGTTTCTTTGGTTGGCTCGTGCCATTGTCTGAAGTATCAGACTTTGTTGGGGGCGTTGCCACACGAGCGGCGTCGAGGGCAGGTTTACGTGGTTTATGAGTCAGTCTGGGCTCGCGCAAAAAGTTTAACGCATTAATTCCGTTTACACCTAGCACAATTTCGAAAATGGAATTAGCAGCCGATGAAACACAAGCTACTGTTTTTAATACTGTACCATCTGTTAATTTTAAAAATAGGTTAACCTGTGGTAACTCAACTATTTCACTGTTTAAAATAGTCTGGCAACGGACTGTTTGTTTTAAGCGAGCCCAATTCTTGGCCAGTTTAGAGCTAACAATATTTACACAACTGCCGGAATCGCAAAGAATTTTAATTTTACGTTGTCCGACGAAACCATTTAAGGTACTAGACTGCAAAATTTCCCTGGAATTTTTCCCTACAAGGAAACATGCGTTAGCTTGCTCCGGGGCTTTTTGGTTAAGTTCGGGGCATCTATTGCGCAGGTGCGAAAATGATCCGCACTCGTAGCACGATCTACCGTTAGGTTTACTAGGATTAGATTTTACATTGTCATTATCAGTACTGGCGGAGTCCCCACTAGTGGAGTCCGGTAAGGGCGCTGCAGTACCGGCCGGTTTAGCTGCAGTCTGATAACTCCTGTTACCACCCCGGTTGTTAGATGATGCTTTAGAAGCATTACTAGACAGACGGCTGTACACTAGCTTGTGTCTTAGTCGTTTTCATGGAAACATCAACTGCAATTTGTTTATTGCGAGTTGTAAACTCGTCACAGAGTTTTGCTGCCTCGGCTAACGTACCAGTTTTGATTTGATCTGGCAACCATTTGCGTAAAGCAATTGGGCAGGCTTTCGTGAATTGTTCGAGCAGAATTAAATACACAAGTTGGTCATAGCTTCGATTAACTTTTAGCTAGTGAGACCCAACGGGAAAACAAGGTTTCCAGTTCTAAAGCATAGTCGTGATATAAATGTTCCGGTGACTTTTCAAGGGAACGAAACTGGGTTTGCACCGACTCTTTGGTTTGCACAAACCTGTCAAGAAGTTTAGCCTTAACAATGTCATAATCATGAATATCAGCGTCTGGGAGCTGATTACATACTTTAATACCCCCCCTAAGAGGGGTTGTAGTCCTACCACCCATTCGTCTTTGGGAATTTTTTGTGTTAACATCGTTCGTTCAAATATTTTGAGAAAACTGTTAATCTCTGAGTTGGGCGTGCATTTATTAACTAACCGCACAACATCGGCAATTTTGCCTGGCTTACTCACTGGATTTGTAGGTGAGGTGGGGGTTACTGTACCACTGGAGTGGCCAGAACTAACACTAAGATTAGCAGCATTTAGCCTAGCTAATTCGATCTGCTTATCGAGCTTTTGTAGCTCTTGAGCTCTAGAGCTTTCTCTAATTTGCGCCTCCTGCTCCTTTAATTGAGCGTCACGGTCACGAATTTGTGCCTTTTGGTCAATTAATGCAAGTTCATGCGCTCTGCGTTTATCGGCATCTGCAACCTTTAAAGTTTCTAACTTTAATTCTTCGGTTTTTAAGAATAGTTCACTCTCCTTTAAAGCAAGTTCTTTCTTAGTTTGAATGGCTAAGTCTCTTTGTTCGATAGCACTCTCTAGAGTGTTGGCAAGTTCAGTTAATGAAATCTTATTGTTGTCAACTGCATCACGTAAATTTTTAAGTGATATTAGTTTAGACTCACTTGCAGCTAAACCTAGTTCTAAACAGGCCTTCTTGAGGTCCTTGTTTTTCAAACCTTCAACAATTTCGTCAAAAGTTGCCATTTTGGAAAATTTAACATTACGTTCAAAAATGCAGCTTGTATAAATGAATTACGGAATTAAAATGCAGCCACAAAATTAATTCAAACTTTAAGTTAAGACTGAGCACGAATTTAAACGTTTCTCATCCTAATCCAGTAAGTAAGCTTTAGCAATAGATACACTTTTTACGACCCTTAGCTTTGGTGTATAAATAATTAAAAAACATAAAATGCTTCTAACTACAACACTAGGCTTGTCAGGCCAAAGCATATCTTATGCACACTTACCCTGCTTGCACAATTGCTGTGCGGGCGGTCTATCCACTTTCGGTCAATCGTCCCACCGTCGATTGAAGACACTAATTCCAACGGTCGTTGCAGTAGAACGTCTATGGATCCATACACCGCGGCGATGGTTGGAGTATCCAAGGGCACAGTCGTCTGCACAGGAGCTCCGTTTCCCTTCTTGGCCGGCTTCTCCTCACAGTTTACGGGGTTGATGCGTGCATCTCGGCTGGGCAGGCGTCCACTCGGTGAAGCTGCAGTTCCAGTCGTCTGGCTCCAGGAACGGCGTTGTTACTGGGGCGGTTTGGGCATTGATTTTTTAGCGGCAATGCAGGCGTCTTTCTGGGTGACTATTTGGTCGGAGTCACTGACATCTTTTTCTTGCAACTTTCGTTTAAGTTGCGGTTAACAGGTTGAAGAATTGTTCAACTGTAGTAGCCTGGCAGGGGGGAAAATGCTTGAAGGAACAGCACCTGTTAATCGCACCGCTGCCCACCAAGTTGTAGCGGCCGAAGCTACGACTGTCGGGGTGCTTGTAGCCTCGCCGACATCAAGATGGTTTTGATCTTTAAATTACTTGTCTAGGTGGAGGTTTTTACTTTCCAGGAAACAGCACACTTGTACTACTGGCCCAGTATGGGTAACAGAGAGTCATTTGTCCTAATCGTAGGCTAACTAAGTAACTTTAAGGCGGGTGTTCGCTGCCACCAGTTGGGAGGTTAATTGCAGTCCTGTTTTTAAGTAATAAGTGGGTTTCTTAATTAGTTAATTCTAGCAATTAATCGCACTAGTAAACAACTGGCGTTTCACAAACTCTTGATTTATTAAAAAGGGCAGTTAAATATAAAAAAACAAGTATTTACATTTCAGGCTAGTATCAACAAGAAGGCTTTAAATTAAAGCAACAAGAATTTACATTTAAATTCGTTTTCAACCTTTACATCACGATGCAAAGAAAAATAACAATTTCGATTAGAAAAAGTTCTGCCGTGAACTCTCAAGAATAAGTGCAAACCGCGAGAATTACACTAAATAGTCCAAGACTATGTTTTCTAAGTGCGACTTAGAATCAAATCTACCTGTTTAAGATTTTGTTTCAATTGGGTTACAAAAGATCAAATCTACCTTTTAAGATTTTGTCACATTTAAGTTACAAAACTTCTGCCGATCAACAAAAACACTTACATGAGTTTGGGCAACTAGCTATCAAAGTCTCTGCTTCTGTAAACCTAATTGGTTTAAGTGATCAATTTTGTGTTAGAGTAAGTTCATACTAAAAAAAAGGGAAAAAAGCTGGTTTTTAGAAAGGGACTGTGAACCCTGACGTTTATGGGGGTGGGGGACCAAGACTGCCGATAATGGCGTCACCTCCCATAAATCTCAAAGTTTAGGTTACTTTTACGTTTAGAACTATAATTTTGAATGGGGTTTTTAAGTTAATACTAGTCTAATACAAACCACTACCTTTGCCCGGCATGGCAACTATCGGACAGGGGACATCTCTGTTGCCGACTGGCGTAGCTACCTCTGGCTTGAGATCTGTTGAGCGTGTGCTGAGGATTGAGGCGGGCTGGGAGCTTTATATACAAACAGGGAGGATTCTGGCGACCAAAACCGCGGATGGGTAGGAGAGCTACGGGGGTCTGATTGGTGGAGGGCTTGGAGACCAATGGAAAAGTCGGCTGAGCAAAGGGTTTTCGCCTGGAGCCGTTTGAAAGACCAACTGTGTGACTGAAGGAGTAGAGATAGGCCAGTAGAGTTATACTCATTGTTTGGAACGTGAAAAGGCGTTTAATTATTATTGATTGTTTTCATATGAACGACGATGTTGTGCATCACGACTATTGAAGGAAAGATCTCAATAAATTCTGTTTTTAATAGTAGGAAGCCAGGTTTTACTTTGGGAATGGTTGCAAAGTCGGATTTGCAAGGAACAACTAAGTTACATAAAAAAAAACGTGTCCGGTAAAATACGAAGCATCATCATGTTGCCTAAGCTCCGGTAGTGGTGATGGCAAAAGATTACGTTAAAATATTATAAAAGATTAAATGTACCAGCAAGATGCTATAACGCATTTAAGAGTTTCAATTATTATTTGCAGCCGCAGATAATGATTTTGGGCAGTTGGAAATTTCTAAAAAGTATTCAAGATCGTCACCGTAAACAAACTTAAGAAATATCAAACAAAGTATGTCTGTACATCAAAATGAGGTTAAGTACCTTCGTAGAGGAAGCCCCTCCTATCAAACACTAAACTAAGGTGTTTGGCTTTATGCCGAATAAAAAATAGAAGAGGATAATTACAATTTTTACAAGTTTTGGATTATGGCGGCTGGCGCTTGCGTGCGGTACGGCTTGGTTTCGTGAGTTTTTCAAATGGTTGCTGTGGCTGAACCAAGATGAATTTTAATGATCTGTTTCCGGGGAATGCAGATAAAGTTCTTGCCTATTAAGGGTTGAAAAATTCAGCCGAATCGGTCCATTATTCGTGGAGTTACAGTTGGTCAAATTGGAGTTTTCACGGCACCGCAGCGCCGAGAAAAAAAAAACTGTTCGTTGCCGTAAACGAAATTTTACCCTCAGTTTTTTTATGGTTTGAGTCGAGGTCGCCTCTCAAATCTAGTGAAGAACCGTGCCTTCTTTACAACACAACCGATACTTCCTATCGATATTACATTAACTTATTAACAGCATCAGTATGAAGGTGCAAGGCCCTCAAAGCTCTCGCACCCTTCACACAGTTGGCCCTCACCAACTCGGTGAGCACGCGCGCCACCAGACGGCCCTCACAGAAGTAGAGAAAGATGGCCTCCTTCCTCAAATAAAAGAAGAACGGAGGGGGATTCGGACCGATTCTAGATTACCGCTACCTTAACTCCTGGATTGAAACCGACAACTACCCGATGCTGCGGACGGACGAGGTCTTTCACTTCCTCGCTGGCGCGATGCACATCTCCGTTCTGGACAGCTAGTAGAGGTTTCACCAGATCCCACAGGACCCTGCGAGCCAGGATTTCACAACGTTCGTCTGCCATCACGGCGCGTTCAAATTTAAGGTTTTACCCTTCGGCCTGAAGACAGCCAGTCAAGCCTTCCAACGAACCATGACCCTGATCCTCGGTGACCTTATTGTGTGCATTTTGTATATTGATGACATCGTGGTCGCAACATGCACGTGGAAGGAACACTGCTGGGTCATAAAGGGTCTTCAGACGACTAAGAGCTGCAGGTTTTACCTTAAAGCGGAAAAAATGTTTCTTCGGTGTCCCAGAACTAAAAATTCTTGGCATCAAGGTTACAGCGAAAGGCATCTGTAAAGGCTGGCCACCGAAAAAACTTCGTTTTGCCAACGAACAATTTTTTTTTCTTGAGCGCACCAAAAACGCAAAAGACCTCGGTCTTTACCTCTCAGCCGTTTTTTTAATAATGGACAGAAACGGCCAAACTCTTCACCATTTAATAGTCTGGAACAATATCTACCTCTTGAGGAAGCCCAAATTGTAAATTCCATCTAGAAGTTTTACAATCGACATTTGAAAACCACGAAACCAACCGCAGCGCTCCTTCATTATGGCCGCCATTATTGAAGACTTGTACTCATGTATTTTGATTTTATTCTTTCTATTTTAGGGCAGAAAGCTCAAAAACACTAGCTTAGTTGTAGTTTAGGAGGGGATTCCATAACCTCACATACATGTGGATACAGACAACCATTTTAAGTGTGATATTTTTTATTGTGTTTGTCGGCCGCGATCCTTATGAAAATTTTCCACAACGATCGATTTTTGTCTTTTAACTTTAATGTTAAACGTTCCAATTAACTTAATGCGTTATAGCATTCAACTAAGCTAGATTATTTAACCATTTTTCAACCTTTTATATATTCTTTTTACCCCCAGAAACGCTACCATTGGTCCGAAATAATTCGATATCGGCATTCTACCGGACACGAATTTTAGTGTATACAGGGTGTTCGGAAATTGGTGTCAAATATTTTGAGGGTCCGCTGTGTGATCAAAGATAAGAAGAAAAAGTCCTATAAACATGGGTCCGGAAATGCACCAGTCTTTAGTTACAGCCCCCCCCCCCAGGTTTGGGGTAAACAGTTCTTAAATACCTCGTAATGATTCACCGTTTCCATTCCAAACTCAGGATATGTGCCATATCATACCTGGTATTTCAGTACTTCATAATACAGTATTGGGTCGCACAACTTATCAGAGGGAGAGGTAATTTTCTTATGGGGGGGGGGGGGGAATCAAACGTGGGGGAAGAGAGGAGTAACTGCTTTGGTCTTGTACTTTAATGAAACAAATTGTACATACCAGAAAAAACACATCGTATCACATTACTGTGTGATTGAAAACAATCGAGAAATGAAACATCATTAAGTAAACAGAAGATGGCTACTCAAAGTTTTACTGAGTATCATTGCATTTGCGGCTCTGCTGCAATTAACTGCAATACGCATCCGCAAAAGACCTCCTCTCCAGAACATTCTGTAACAAGCAAGTCAAAAAGATAAATACGACGGAAAACAAACTAAACGTAAGCGTTTTATCATAGTAGGTGCTCAAAATGACCCCCCTCTGCCTCGATGCAGTTCCAAAGCCGCTGCGCCATGGACCGACAAACCCGTTCAAAGATTCCAGGGGTTGTGCGAATCTGGTTGCATCCATCCACAATCCTTTGGCGAAGTACATCAGCATTGGGAATTGGTGTACTGTACACGAGTGACTTTAAGTGTCCCCAAAGATAAAAGTCTTAACGGGTTTAAGTCCGGAGATCTAGCAGGCCATGCTATTGAGCCTGCACGTCCAATCCATCTGTCAGGAAAGCTTCCATCAAGGTAATGTCGGGCCAAAAGGCTGAAGTGAGCAGGTGCACCATCGTGCATAAGCCACATTCGTGTCCTGACTGCCAGGGGAACGTCTTCCAGTAGTTGGGGCAAGTCATACTGGAGGAAATGGAGGTAGGTTTCTCCATTTAGGCGTCGAGGTAGAAAAAAAGGCCCTACCAAATGATCACCAACAATTCCAGCCCAAACATTTAGACTAAATTGTTGTTGATGTCTAGATTGTTGTACCTCGTGCGGATTTGCATGGTCCCAAAGATGGTTGTTGTGATAGTTGAATATGCCATCACGTGTGAAGCCAGCCTCATCTGTAAACAGGATAGACGGCAGGAAATGAGCGTCTGCTCCACATTCATGATTCAGTCGCACACAGAACGCTTGTCGTGGTGGAAGGTCGGCCTCGCCAAGACCTTGGACACGTTGCAAATGGTAGGGGTATAGCAGGTTATGATGCAAAATGTCCCAAATCGTCGAATTACTGACACCCTCTCTGCGTGCAATGCGTCGTGTGCTATCCGATGGATTTTCTGCTATGTGCTGGAGAACTCTGTCTTCCAAGCCAACAGTTCGCACAGTTCTGGGTCTTCCAGCATCCGATGTCCGTCTCCCAAATGAGCCTGTTTCCCGTAAGTGCTGGTGGATACGACTGAACGTTCTAGCACATGGCAAATTCCTGTCTGGATACCTTTGAGCGTAGAGACGTCGTGCTTCCAATGCATTTCCATCTGCAAGACCATACATGTAGTGCATGTCTGCCAGTTCGATGTCTGGATACTCCATACTTAGGGAAGAGAACTACCGAACAGTAAACGTGAACAAAGGATCACAATGTCACCTTTAGATTTAAGTCATCAAGTGATTTAACAAACCCCTGTATTAACAAGAAGTCGTCTGTCAA
>JAHWFP010143743.1:43193-55054 GCA_023313725.1 Lithobius niger | reverse complement strand
CTTACCGCAATTCTTGTGTTTAGTTATTGTGTAAGTGATCCAAAAGTCAAACATGCATGTCAAAATGGACGTAATTGCCCTTTAATAACACATCAGAAACATCACGAGCAAAGCAGACCAGTCGACCACACACGCCAAGACACGTACGACGCTTTCGCTAAGTTTTAACACGAAGAATTTGGTCTGCGGATAAGAGCTTTTATGATTATATGAAATAGACTGCAAATGAGAAGGCGACATCGCTAATTTAGTACGCGTCTATAAAGGTGAGTTCTAACTGGTTTATTATTTTTTTCATTGTAAATTCATTTTTGCCGAAGACTATTTCCTAAACATTAGCCAACCCACTTTTACGAGAATCTGTTGAATCTGTTGAATAAGATGCATTTCATTTTAATTAGAAACAGTTAATGCCCGAAAATCGCGGGCATTCCTAAAGAAAGCCGAGACCGAGTCGTGTTTTGTGCTCAGCAATGTGACTGAGTTCATGTTATAAGTGGCACTATCACCGATTGAAAAGCGAACGGAAATACCATAGCGCCATCTAGCGGTGGTGATATTGTTAACATATACAGCTTGCTCCCAAGTGCACGAGGACGTACCACATTTTCACTCAATGATTAAGGAGGTCGTGGCTTGTTTGTTTCATAAAAAAAATGCCGCTGTGCATACCTTCGCTTGGTGCAAGTGAGTGCTAGATAGTACTAGGCAGCGCTAGATGTTGCCAGATTCTGCCTGCCTTCAATCAGTGATAGTGCCACTTTAAAAGCTGGCCTTGAATTAGCCGGTTCTTTCGAAGGACAATAAACGGAAATAGCGTTTAAATATTCATACGGGCTAGTCTAAGTAAACGGATAAAAACTCTTGTCACAGAGACCACTTCCCAGCCCAGGGCTGTAACATGACAGGGTAGTAAAAAAAAAAACCTACTACAATAAGCAACGGTTCCTTTCCCGAGTACGGAACTCATTCTGAAATCGTAGGAAGCTTCCGTCCCCAGCCCAACACCCCGCCACACCAAACCCTGCTTGTCGTATGCTAACCCATGCCTCGTGGCGCCCAAGAAATTTCCCATTTTCATAACTAAAAGCTATCCATGAGAAATGAGTGAAATTAATTTTTCGTATCGATTACGCATAACAATGAACTGGATTTTATGCCTAAATTCACCTACATGGCCAGCTTAGATCGAAGCTGCATTCGTCGTTTCACTAGAGTGAGAGACACAACTTTTATCTCAGCTGGCCTTACACTATCTATGTTACTTCTCATTCAGTATACTAGACATTTTTGGATGTTTTAGAAGTCCGCCGCTTGCGAGTCGCTTGACAGCGGGGAACGCTTTCCCATTGAAATAAGCCTCAATCCCCCCCCCATTGAAATAACAAGCGAGCAAGCGTTTCCGTTTGCAACCGGCTCGCAAGCGGCTGACTTTTAAAATATCCCTGTAAGACCAACTTCGTCGTCTGCAGTGAAGCAAAATCGAGAAGAAGACGAGTTCAGACCTAGTTTCATGACCTAGTTTCACCTAGTAGATGAACTGAGATAATAACAATTTTTGTCACGATTTTTTGACCCAATCAAATTAGATTTGATTAGATTGATTACGGTGCAAAGTCAAGGCTTACAAAGCGCCCAACCCCCCCCCCCTCCCCAACCCCAAAGCAAATCAATGCTACCTATTATCAAGTCGAGCCTTGAAGCTGTTAACAGAAGAAGCCGAATCAATGTGCTCCGGAAGGCAGTTCCAAGGACAAACAGGTTTTTCTGTGAAGAAGAATTGTCGGCAGTTAAGTCTTGAAACAAAACACTGCAATTTAAAGCTGTAGCTCCGGTTGAAGTTGAAATTGCGGGTAAAAAAACAGGAAGGGTTCATAGAGAAGGAATCCGATAATATTTGATAGGTAAGGATAAGATCACTCCTGTCAAACCTGTCATGAAGTGAGGGAATACTAACTGTTTGAGCCGTTCATTGTACGGAAGGTGACGAATTAGTGAATACTATACTTCGTCAGCTTACGGTGACAATTTTCAAGTTTATCAAAGTATGCAGCGTACAAAAGTCTGCTAATTGCAAGCAGTAATCAAGAACGGGTCACACAAAAGTCTTGTACAACAAGGCAAAACAAGAAGTGTCAAGAAAAGAGAATTTTTTCAAAACATAATGAGCCATTTGGAAAGTTTTACAAGTAGCAACATCAGCGTTAATGTCAAACTTGAGTTTGTCGTCACCAGTGATACCAAGGTCACGGTGAGAAGAACTGGCAGAAAGTGGCACATCGGAAATGCGATAACCATTTTGTGGATTGTTTAACCCAAAGTGTTCAACAGTGCATTTCGCTGGGTTCAGTGAAAGAAAGTTATCCTTGGTACAGGGTTGAGAGCAACTTCCTGAGAGCTGTCCGGCAAAAGTAGAGCCAAACAGTTTGAAGTCATCAGCGTAAATAATATTGTTATCACAGAGTTATGTTGAAAGATCCAGCATAAAAATATTGATTGCTGATTTCCGCTGATCCAACTCGGCAATAATAGTCAGCATTATTGAAACAATAGTGTTTGTTGCTAATTGTTAGAGCGCACATCCGTTTCACTGTCGGCCGCTCGCCCTTTTCTTTGCTACCGTGGCAAGATTGAGCCCGCTCGCCCTCTTGCCGATTGTTGAAGCTTCGTTTGATTACCTAATAATCCCTCGTCATCATTAAGTCTCCTCTCAAGCAAAAGATAAATACTATCCACCTCTCGTTCCGCGTCGGGACTTGATGCGTTCAATTTTGGAACTGGTGGTAACTATTGTCTTGGAAATGCTATGTTAAAAATACGTTGTAAAACTTTTAACCTGACAAATAGGTGCGAAATATACACTCGTGACATAATTCCTATAGGCATGCAACAACTCCGTATGGAACAGCGTTGCTGTGGCAAAATAAGTTCCTACCGATGTTGAATAAACTAGCTTGGGGCCGGGATACAAAACCCACGGCTTCTGTCCCAGACGGCCTTGTGACAAGATAAAGCGTTAGTTACTCCATAGACACTCTGACATCTATGCGGCTACAGGCTCCTGTCATAACTAATAGCAACAACTGCAAAATCGGTGGTTGCCACAGTTTATAACAAATCAATGTGCAATAAACATGAAATCATTGTGAATTCACAGACTTTTACTAGCTAACGCCATGTCCTACCATTAACAGATGTACATATGTACACATCTCTGCAATGTGCGGCACAGTAGCAACCCGGACCGCTGCACTATGACTGAGGTTGGTGCTAATAATGGTTTTGCTGTCAACGCGCCATTAAGCCTCAGTCCCTCCTCCTCGCCATTAATAAAATTTCCTGAATTGTCGAACTGGCTGGGGTCCCTTATCAAAATAAAACAATTTAGCATGTAAGCACATTATTGACGGAATGCAAAATGGACTCCGGTATAGTGACAAATAATTTCAGATGCAAACCTATCTCTCTTACCTTTTGGAATTACATTCCTGAACGGGGAACGGAGCATTGAACATTCAACTTTTGAGATCGAAAATCGAATCTCTAACGCTCAGCCATAAAAGCACTGCCTGTTTATTTTTTTATTTTTTTTTGGGAACGGCTATTGGCTACATTTAAACACGCACACATACAACCAAACACTATCCCAGTCGCCAATGGTTAGACCCTGTCGCCATGACTTCACACCAGTATAACGAAAGAAGCACACAATAAAGCGTGTAATCCAATGATTATGGGACGGAAAATTAAAGGCGTTCGGTTAGTGATAAATAAACAGAGGTGCAAAAAGGCGCCTTCTCACCTTTTCAACTTCTAGATGCGGCACCGTAGAATTACGAGCAATATAAAGAAAATAGCGGTAAATTAAAAAATGAACCAACACTATTCGCAGTAGCACCACGATTTTCATTTAAAAAAAACAAGATCACGTGATCCACATCAGCCTATTGAATGACGGAGAATCTGGAACGTGGATGCTGTGTTTAGAATATGGGCAGCGCTATCGAAATGGTGAACGGGCGCCTTCAAGTGTAGAAGACATTTCGCCGTCTATACTTAGATGTTAGACTGACTGAGCGCGGATTAAATCCTCGAAAATCCCGTGTGAAAACACAGGGCGACTAAAACAAGCGGCTGCAGCGACTACCTAGACGCAACCGATCGTTATACTTCCGCCACTTTCGAAAACGTTCAGGCGCACACCTCTATCACACACTGCAGCATCGATCTCTATTATATAATCTCAAAGTATAACCATCAGAATTGCCGGTTAAAAATATATTAGCTTCAGTTTTAGGCCTAGTTTTAGATTTTTGGGGCGTAATTGTCGGCTTTTCGGCCTAATTTTTACCTGCCTTTCTAATTTCGTAAGTAGCAGCTAACGGAGAATTGGGTTCGAGAGTATGCTCACTCATTTATGCAACACGCTGCAGAGATTTGACGTTGCCGTGGCAACGTGATTTAAGGCCTAATTTTCAGCATTTAGGGCTTATTTTTTTTTTTTACCTGCCGTTTTAGTTTCGTTAGCAGCCAACGGGGAATTTGATTCGAGAGTAGACCTATTCGTCCATGTGTCGAAACTATTTTAAATAAAGCTAATATTTATCGCTAACGAAATCTTTTTGTTTTCATGGTTGCGTGTGTTCCTTTAGTTCTTAAATGCGCCGATCAAATGTTATTATTTCATTGAGTTACGTCGAGAAAGCTATAAGGAAGCTGTAAGGAAGCTATAAGGAAGCAACGGTGTTTTAATTTACCGTGTTTTCTCACAAATTTTTGGACGCAAAGACAAACGGTGAAATCCGTTTTGTCTATCTGGTGCCGATCCGGAGGTGACAAAGTCGGACATACCTAGCAAAGTCAGTCCTGTAGTCTTTTCAGCCGATTCGACTGTACGCAAGTCTAAAACCAAGTGCGTTTTGTTAACCAACATAGAGTCGGAGAGAGGTTGACTAATTATTTTAACAACCACTAGTTGTATAATAATTTTATTTAGAAATCTTTACAAATTATTATTTTCTTCTAGTGTTTTTGTGTTGCTTCACGTCAAGAATCCGAGATAATGCGAAACTTCGACTTTATTGATTTTAAGTGATGCCGTTGCAGCATTAAGCCTGTGAAAGATCTGGATTTGGGGATTGTTTGATATCTCTGTAATATGTGGCGCAGTGGCAACCCGGACCACTGCACTGTGACTAAGGTTCGGGGTAATAACCTAGCTGTCGACGCACCATTAAGCCTCTACCCCTCCCCCCCCCGCCCAACCTTGTAAAAAAATGTAATATTTACAAGTTTAACCTAATTTCTATGTTTTTGTGGTGTATAAAGACGTTAGCATTTGCATTTTTTGTGTTTTCTGGTAAGCAGGTGTTTTCCCAATATATACCTACGCAGATGCAATGTAAACCCGGTACTGTTGAATCCTTAAGTGTTTCTCCGTAATACGGTAGCTGTAGAGTGAACTGTAGAGCGAAAAAGAAACATGACACTCCCGTCGTAATGACGAACTTAGGTGGATTAGCTAACTTTTAAGGCAGTTGGTGAAATCCGATTAGCCATAACAATCCATGACAATTCGGTAAGGATATACTCATGAAGAAAAAAATGACCCTGTGACTTTTGAATGTTCACTGCTGACTGCTGCGTTATGAGTCGGAAGAACCAAAATCGGCCTCCATTTTGAAATTTAAGACAAGCTTATAGCTTCAAGCTGAAAGACTGCAGTGGTTAAATGCAACCATACTTCATTTTTCTTCTTTAACACCTCATTTTTAACTGCCTTCGATTTATCTATTTGCTGCTCTCCTAAGTAAGGGCTCGTTTACCCAACGAGACCTTCTCGCTCGCCGAAAGCTATTTGCTAGGCAACCGTTATTTATTTACGATTAATTTCCCGTTTCTATTAAATGAATGCGGTAATAGACAACAAATTAAATGTATTATAAATAACAACACGGACAAAGAACAAAGAGCAACAGTCATTTTAAACATTGCTACAACATTGTTGCCATTTAACGCTATTTCCAAAATCTGCTATTCTCGCTGAAAAATCGGCTTCTAGCAGTGATCAAACGATGGTAGAATAAATAGCTACTCGCAGCGAGAATTCAAAATCCAACATGGCGTCCATTTCGGAGTTATCGATTCGAAGACAAACCTTCGAATGCCGGTATTCAGGAACCTGTCCGTCGTCGTGTACTGCAATAAAATTTGTTTTCTTGTTGTCATAAATCGACGCTGTCATGTTGCAAGCATCGTACGTCGTGTCGCGAGGCTCAAGGACAAAATCTGCGTCCGCGTCGTTGCCATGGTTACTACGTATAGACAACTTGAAAGCCGTATTCTCCGACAAAGGCGAGAAGCAGCCAGCAGATTTAGTATTGACCAAGTAAAAACTAGTAAGCGAGAAAATTGTCCTTGAGTAAACGCGCCCTAAAGGCAGTGTGGCTGGCTAAGAGATCATTTAGCTCATCACTCTGTCCCACTTCCGCATGGCTGCCGCAATGTACGGAATCTTGGCAAGTTTTCTTACGTTGTTTTTCTTTTGTAGAAGGCTTTTTTTTTTCATTGGTATCTTTTTTTAATGGGTGGGAGGTTGTCGAACCGTCACGGCCTATTTAATTTAGGGCACTGTTGTTTTTAAAGTCCCTAAGGTCTGTCTGCTCCTCTTCTTGGTTGCCTGTTTGTTCGAGCTCGTAAAGGCAAACGGCTTATCAAATCCGGTTGAAATTTGGTACATAGTAAAGGCTAAGATAACATAAGAATAAAAAGCCAAGCAGTGCACGAACATACAAAAAACCAATTTCTCCACTTTTACGAAAAAACTCATCGTAGAAGACTGGATCATCATTATTTGGGCCTGTCGCAACAAATGGCTTTATGTTTGGAAAAATAGAAAAAATTAGCTCACCACTCTGTACCTTTTGCAAGAAAGAGGTTGAAACTATAGAACATTTATTTTTCTTTTGTGACAAATTGGATGTTGTGTGGGCATTTACTAACTGAATTCTGGGAAAATACGACGAAAATTGGCAGGATGCTAAGTTTACAAAACCCGCAGAATATTGCTTAATTGGAGTCTGGGAAAACAAAAATGTAATTTTTAATTTTATTATTGCCCACTTTAAAAATTTTCATTTGGAAATGTAAACGCGAAAAAATAATCCTATCAAAAATGTTATTAAAAAAAGTATCATAATAATATAATTCACACACAGCTTAGTATAGTGAAAACTGTTCCTTTGTTGGCAGACAAAATTACAAAAAGAGTTCTGTGGGAGAAAATCATTTCTTTGTAGGATGAATTTTAATAGTGAAATTGTATTTATATTGCACTGTGTTTGTTGTTATTACTGTTCTTTTTTCTTTGTTTTGTTTTTTGTTTAAAAAAAATAAAATAAAAAAATCATACAAAAATCACGACGTTTCGAAGTATACTTTCTCCTCGTCATCAGATGCACTAAATCCACAAAAGTTTCGTTAACATTTTAAAAATACAGTTCATACAGCTTCAGCATAGGGTAGTAAAAATTTTAAATTGGAAATAAAACATAGAAAACTTGTTTTCGCTTGACTTCACTTCTCCTCTGCATTCTATAGGCCCTCCTAATGCTTACCTATTTTGCCAAGGTTAAGCTTAGGTTTTTTTAAAATAGTTTTTCTATGTTTTATTTCCAACTTAAAAATTGTACGTATACCCTATGCCTGTACTACCCTGTATGAACTGCATTTATTGACATGTTGACGAAACTTTTGTGGATTTAGTGCGCCTGATGACGAGGTGAAAGTAACCGCGAAACGTCGTGCTTTTTGTACGTTTGTGCACTGCGTGGCTTTTTTATTCTTATATCATCATAGTGCTTGTTTATTTCATTAGTTAGTGCCGTCTTTTTGAAACCTTATCGGATAAGGGACGATTTTCTGCAACAGCTCGCTTAGATTTCAGTTTGTTTTTTACTTAATTTTTAAAGAGAAAAAGTTCAATTAGCGTCCTTTCAACCGCTAGGGATATCCCGTGACGATAGCAATTATACAAGAGGGACATTTTTGCTAGGAAATAGAGCAGTGGCAATACACGTCACAGTCGCTGCGGCACTGTCATCACGTGACACTGGAGCTCGACTTCTGGCTTGGCCCGTTATTGTGGAAGGGAAGAAAGATCGTCCTTCCGCCATTTTGTTATTTTCGTTTGTCGAATGTGATCAGGGCTATGTCATGTCTTATTTTTTGCATCAAAATAGTGCACAGTTGTAAGATTTTGGGTTGTGGCGATAAACGAAGGGAATATGGTTCGTCCTCTTTTCGATTTCCAGCAATTCAGCCGTTCACAATGGAGTTGGGGGATGCTAAACTACACAAACGTCATCTGCTTGCTTCAAACGCGATTGTTTACCTCCGGCACAAGATGGCGGCACTCATTGTTCGGTTGCCATGAGCAACGGACAGCGTTTGATCTTATTGACGGTGCTCTATACTTTAGATCTTTCTTATGCCGCAGTGAGTTTACATGGTTTGTTTCGTTTTAAACCATGCGCAATGGCTGTTTGCCGTGACGTCACCATGAGTTAGCCAATGACAAACGAGAACAACGGCTGTTTGGCCGTCTGATTGGACTAGCCCAGTCACGTGATCTGCACGTCACAGCAAACAGCCATAGCGCGTGGTATAGGGTTTTCTTATAAAGCATCAGGGCGTCATAGGTTTTAGTGTCGCCAAAACGGAGCGAAGCAATTATTAATCACACAATAAATTAAGATTTGCATAAACATTTATTTAAAAAAAATTAATGTTGAAACACTATACATTTTTTGAACCCCCACACTATACGTACGCGTCAGCGCTTGTATTGATGAGGGTGTTTAGGCCTGGGAATCAATCACAAATACACATACAATTCAGATGGGGTAGAGATCACAGAAACAGAAATTCACTTATTTGCATGGAAATGAAATTCTGTCTCGGAATTTACTCTTGCACTTTAACCTTTTTTTAAAAATTTAATCTTCAACTTAATTTTGCACTTTCTACCAAAGTTAAAAAAAAAACGTTAAACATAGAAAATTTTGCCGAAAAGCCCTTGATCTGTTTAATTCTGTCATCAGTCACAGTATTACAAATACAAGACAATTACCGAGCACATCGAAGATTAGATAAGATTACACGCGGAAAAATGTTTCTCGGTGTAGGCCCAGTAGATTCTCGCCGCTTAAGCCTTAGGGAAATCTCCCGTGTTGTCATATGATCTTCTCTCATTTGGTTTTACTAATAGAGCTAAATAAAACTAACTTACTTGAAGTTTCTATTATTCTGCATAGCCAAAACAGTGGGCCAGACCCTGCGGCAGACACATAACGGAAAATCTCCCCTCCCCACATCACCCTCCCTTCTGCCAATACACTGGCCGCTACAGTAACGTTTTTCAGTTCTATATATTTCTTCCTAAGAACATTTGCTAAAAATTAAGAAAGTGGTTGTCTTCCGAAGTTTGGCACTTATTGGTAACAGTTATTGGATTTCATTTGGAAATATAAATGTGAAAGCGATATTGTTACTTCAAGAGGAGAGTTTGTTGAACGAACCCAACGAACCATCTTCGTTCATCTGAAATCATCGAGTAAAATATTTCTGCTTTCATTTCCTGGGTGGTCCTAAAAAGCTCAGACGCCACACGATATTTGCAAACTGAAGCTGCAGAAGAGTGTTTATTTTCTGCTTAAAAGCAAATTCTGACGCCGCAGGCATGATAAGGATTAGTTTGCCAAGGGAAAGATATCGCCTCTTGAAAAAATGAAAAAAAAAATTCCTCCGGGTTCTTTTTCGTGCGTACGACAGGTTGCCACCTAACAAGATCCAAAAATAAATGACGTAAATGAACCGAGTTGGGCTAGTTTTTTTTGTTAATGACAGTCTATCCAAAGAATTCACATGTTTTAAAACTTCTTGTTTAATTAATTAATCGATTCCGGAAACCGGCATGCAATAGTTATGAATTCAGTGGCTTGTTCCGCTGGTTTGGCATCAATTACACGCAAGTTTAAAATCAAGAGTCTGTTGTATCTACATTTCTCAGTTCACGTCAAAGCCGCAGTTAACCTGACGGAGCCGTTCCAGGACGCCTAATTTGACTAAACTTGCGCCCGTTACTTTACTAGTTTCAGAGGATTTTTGTTTATTTTAATCTTTCATTCAATTCTATTTTCGTCGTAAGTATTTTGTTTTGTATCGTTTCGTCATAAATTTTAAATATTCTGGCACAAACCAGGGCTATCGGCAAGCAAAACGATGTAATCTAGAATCGCAGGGACTCGGTTGTCGTTCTCGTCGAATGGATAGAGCAGTGACATTTTTTGCCGCCATATTGGCACCAGTATGGGTTTTGGAGGGCATAACGACAAGGTGCACTACATAAAAATGGAGGGAAAAACAACGGAAGAGCGGATTTCTTAGGCTTAAAACAACGTTGTTTTCTCCAACAACAAAAATCGCGCGTTTTAGGTCTAAGAAATCACTCTTCACAGCTTCGGCTTCAGTATGACGCCCTTCTGTTTCTCTCTGCAGTGCCCCTTGCAGCTAATCCAGTAAGGCTCCAGCATAGAGTTATATACAATAATACTACATCGTGTCACTGCTCTATATGGAGTACCACGCATATAATGAAAGGGGTGAATTAACCCTTTTTTTTAATAATCACTATCATAATCTCTGGAACTCGCTCTGAACGTCTTTATTGTTAACTTGTCTCACGTTCTAAGTCGTTATTTATACCGTTATGGTGTCCAGAACGATCTGAGAATATTTTAAGTTTGCGCTTTCCCAGTCAAGTTCCGGTAATGGCGGGGATTTTATCTCGATGCTAACACGCTTCTCAGAACGCTTTGGACGACGTAGGGGTACAAGTAATGACTTCGAACGTGAGACCAATTGTCAAAAAAGACGTTCAGCGTTAGTTCCAGTGTGATGTTAACAGTGATGATAGTAACGCATAGTGATGATAGTAAGTAGTGCATAAGTGAAAAATGTAACAACATTCAATACATGAATGGATAATGGATTGTTCTACGATATGCCTTCTGGCTAGTTTCACCCCTTTTATTACATGTGTAATACTCTGTATCCATGCGGCGCACGGGCACCGAGAACCCCTGTAGCTAGAATTAATCAATAGAGCAGTGACACGACGTAGTATTATTGTGTAAAACTCTATGCTGGAGCCTTAATGGGTTAGCTGCAAGGGGCACTGCAAAGAGAAACAGAAGGGCGTCATACTGAAGCCGATGATGTGAAGAGTAATTTCTTAGACCTAAAACGCGCGATTTTTGTTGTTGGAGAAAACAACGTTATTTTAAGCTTAAGAAATCAGCTCTTCCGTTGTTTTTCCCTCCATTTTTATGTAGTGCACCTTGTAGTTATGCCCTCCAAAACCCATACTGGTGCCAATATGGCGGCAAATGTCATTGCTCTATTGACAATTCCAACGATATGCAGCGATTCTTCCTTCATGCAGATTTTTCTCTAGCACGCCTAAACAATTAAGTAACTAATAATCGAATCACTCGTTACGTGAAGTAATCTTTGCAACTTGTCGAATACGAAAAGCACTAATACTATGGTGCAGGGCAACTTTACACAAAGTGATAATAATATCTTACCACCATGAGGACAAGGAGATCTTTCCGGTATAAATGTAGTAGAAAGGGTGAATAATAATTAAGGATGAAGGTTGTTGTGTACAAGAAGGCAGCAGTATAATACATTATTTACCACCTGGTGGGAGGGGTGAAGCAGAATTGAAAAAAAGTGAGCTCATATTTTCGTTGGCCCCCTCCAATACTCTGAAAAAATCGTAACTTCTCCACCCACCC
>JAHWFP010143743.1:24295-42793 GCA_023313725.1 Lithobius niger | reverse complement strand
TGGCCCCCTCCAATACTCTGAAAAAATCGTAACTTCTCCACCCACCCACTTTAGGACAGAACAAATCTGCCCCTTCCTCACTACTGGACGTATTTCTGTAGCTGAATTCAATAAATAGCTGCCATATACACACTTTTCACGACTTTATAGAAATGTACCATATTTTTGAAAATGGGCGAGGATATTTTGCAATGTGGTCTCGGTAAAACAAAATTGTTCAATATTCCCTGAACTAGGAGTCACGAAGCACAACCTCCGATATGCAGAAGACAAAAAACGATGGCAACAGTTACTATTGTGGTGGCCAAATACGTCACACTGTGAACAACTATGTAATTGGCAATCCCAGGGTATTTTTGGAATGTGCACTGGTAGAACGTACTTGTAAACAGTACAAATGAGGTACTTACATACTTTTGGTGGGGAGCTGAATCCAAACTGAGTGTTCTGCCTCACAACATAGAGTAGATGGCCAGAAAGACAATTTAGCTAGAGAAATCCATACGGAAAACCCAGGATCTTTGAGATGCCGATATCAACATGGGCATGAAACACCACAAAGCCCTTCGCATCCCGAAAATATTGTTCTGTCTAACAATGTAGCAACGAAAAAATTTAGTTGGAAAAGGTAAGAAAAGGATGTGGTTTTTTTTTCAATGAATTGTAACATTCCTGCAATGCAACAGGTAAGATGGAAGATTGGGTTCGTTCTGTTAAAAGGTGGAGGATGATGATCGTACTGCTCAAGACAGCAGCAGTGCAACAGTCTATTGGATAATGATATGGGAGAGACATGTTGTCATCCAAATTCGCAACCAAGCTACTGCATGGCGGTTAGGACATGCGGGATGATTGTGGTTCTGTCCACGGTTGTGACAACCGGTAAAAGGTAAGGGATGAATGTGGTTGCGTCTGATCTCGTACCACTGCAACAATACAGTTGGTTAAGGTAGATTTAGGTGGTCCTATTCTAGAATAGAGCAAATGCAAGAGCATTCTTCAAAGATAGAGAATGGCAATCGTTCTGCTGAAGAATGCAGTAATGAAACAATCAGTTGAGTAAAAGAGTATGGAAGAGATGCGTTTTAATCCAAATTTGCAGCCAAGCTACGGTATGGCGGGTAGGACGTATGGAATAATTGTGGTTCTGTCCAAGATTGTGACATTGCAACATTACAACCAGTAAATGGTAAGGGATGAATGTGGATTGTTCTACACTTGTAGCACTGCAGCAAAACAGTGGGTAAAGGTAGATTTGAGTCGTCCTGTTCTAGAAAGCAACAATGCAAGAGCATGCTTAAAAGGTAGAGGGGGGGGATGAGGCTTAATGGCGCGTCGACAGCTTGGTCATTAGCGCCAACCAAAAGGTAGAGGATGGCAATCGTTCTGCTCAAGACTGCATCAATGAAACAATCAGCTGGGTGAAAGGTTATGGTAGAGCTGCATTTTCATCCAAATTTGCAGCCAAGCTACTATAATTATGGTAGGTATAGGATGTAGGGGATGAATGTGGTTATGTCCAAGATTGAGACATTGCAACATTACAACCGGTAAAAAGTAAGGTATGGATGTGGTTTGGTCTACACTTGTAGCACTGCAGCAAAACAGTGGGTAGAGATAGATTTGGGTCGTTCTGTTCAAGAATGCAAAAATTCAGTAGTACTGTTAAAAGGTAGCAGATGGCAATCATTCTTCATGCATGTAGCAGTGCGACTATATATTTAATAAACGTTGAGGGATGGATACAGTTTTGTCCAAATTTGCAGTAACGCAACAAAAATTCCCATAAGACAGACTACTGTCGCACTGTTCAAGAATTTTGCAATGTTATAATGTTGTGGTAAAAATGTGCATGCTGGGTCAGTTACTATTAAATTAAACAATAGGTCAGTACGTGTTACACTGAAACCACTAGTGACCGAAGGACGTTTGGCACGGAGGTTCATTACTGGCCTTGAAACTTTCTGCATGTGTTTCCAGGCCAATTCTTTCAAACCGGTTTCTGATTTCAAATCGCAATCAGACGTGATACGCTCATAGAGCTTGGTTCTGGGATTCTGAAATTGCTTGTCTGTTCTGAACACGGGAACATGGAATGCATAATAAATGACCATGCAAATTCGTGAACAGAATTGCTAATGGCAAAGACAAAAGATACGGCGTTGAATTTACGTAGGTTTCAGTTTCGATTTCGAATTAATTTTCGATTACGAGACGCAAACGAACTGTGTGAAAGACAAATCTACTTTGAAAGCAAAAACACACGATTACTAGAGTACGTACATCAAGCATAAACACAAGTTAGGTAAGATTTCGGAATAGCTTTGAGGATGCTAAATTGTAAAATCAGTTTTTCGTCACTTCCCGCACAGCTAGATATGGCTGGATCGGCGATTTAGCTGCACAGCCGCCATCTTGGAAGCGTGTTCGATTGGCGTGCACCGAAATGACGTCACACTGTATTTAGTCATTATGTGATTGAAGCTAAACGTATTTCTAGTTTACGTTTGATAGATAAAAATCTTTAAACTTAAAGCACCACCTAGCTCACACGCAACACAGTACCACCCAACTAGAAACCCTGATGGAACACATTCCCTCATTCTTTATGGCTGCTTGTCAAGCGATCAAAAAAATAAAAAATAAAAGAAAACTGACGTGCCAGAAGGGCTACATCTAAGAACACTGACTCGGTTATTTAACACGCAGGTCTGGGGTATCGGACAAATAAACATGCATCGAAAGTTCAAAAACTGGCACCCAGCTAGCCAGGATGCCACGGCCTTGGTAGGAATACTTAGTTTAGGTTGTATCGAGGCCAGCGATTAGAATTTGCCCTTTTTTACTCAAAGGCACAAAGGCACCGTTATAAAGCTGGAAAGTGTGTTGTTTCCGGGGCCTGGAACCGAGGGCCAAATTTAGGAAATGTTAAAGATCAGAGTTGAGTGCCAATTGGGGAAACAGCTAGTCTCCTGTCTGCGTGATAAATCTTGTAGCTAGTCACAGACGAGAGAAAGCGTGTGACCCTTTACGTAACTTTGAAGTTCCTAGTCAATGTCAGGGAACTCTAGCGCAGGGAATGTTCCCAAGACCAGGAAGCAGATTTGGCTCAGCGGTTAAAGAGGATAAGTTGAAGGGAAACTGGATGTGTACGTTACATTACCTAGTTATCGGCACTTTACGAACACTTTAACAATTGTGTATGATGGGGGAGGGGAGGTACGATTTAATAGCACGTAAACAGCTATGTCCTTAGCGCCTACCTCAGCCACAGTGCAGTGGTGTGACGACACCTTTGCCATGGCGATTAAATCTGGCCGTAAACGCGTCCTTACGTGGGCCAACACTAAGCCTAACCGCTAGTAAACGATGCCCTGTAATACAATTCGTATTAAAAATGAGTACGAGTTTACCTCTACAGTAACACAATAAAACATTCAGTTTTGAAATAGTTGCCATCGACAGTTCAACCATAAGAGGAGAATGCCAATAACTTGGGACTTTACCTAAGCTGCCCAACAGTTGCAATTTTTTCTCATACACAGACTTATATCCGTAACTCCCATTGGCTCTCACATGGGCTCTGTAATGGTTAGCATCATGTAACGGGAAGAGAACATTGAACTTAACTAATACATATCCTAACATGCAGTGCCGGAAACAGTTATACGATGTTTTACCTGGAAATGAGGTCTGATTAAAGTTTAGATCAATGGTCATCACTTACGGTAACATGGCGTGCTAGGCTCTATGTTTACGTAAATTTTGTGCATTTTATTTGAAAGTTGCATTTATAAATTACGTTTTTTTTCTTAGCTGTTGTCTTGATAAACAACACCGTGTCGGTTTGAAAATTTAGGTGTGCTTCGTATAAAATGCTTGGCGAAACTAAGCGAATCGGGCTCAACTTATATCCTGTCTTCGCTGTAATTTGCTTTCTCGCGTTACTTGCTGAAAGCTTGGACGATGTATGGTAAATTGCGATTTGCTGGTCAAGCAGATTCACGATTTAAAGCGCAGCCATCTGTGATACTTCTGCTATGAGATTATGGGATGGCAACCGCCAATACGGGTAGACATGGTGAGCAAATTCAGTCGCAGTAACCCAAAATGTTAGAGAAACGTAAGTCCGACGTTTAGGGTAAAACACGCACAGCTACAGTTAAACTGTGATACTGTTTGCAAAATTTATCCTAGGACAGGCAAAAGTTTCAACTAATTTTCAAATAGCTGGTCGATTTTATAAATTAATGTTTGCATCCTTTTTAAGATATACAGCGTTTTCCACATTTGTGGCAACCTGCCTGTAATAGGTCTATATGTGTTGCCTTCGTCGCACACCACAGGAGTGATCACGACTGGAGTAAATGATGCGTTCCTAACGAATCTCATTCAGGCGAGAGCAGAGACGAGAACGGTGGGCACCACAAGCGCGGCCATGTTGTTTCTGTCTTTAAAATTGTTGTTTTAATCTGAAATTGCTGTTGTTTCGTTTCTTTGGTTTGTTTTAGTTAAGTATGTTTAAGTTTGTTGTCTTGCATTAGTTTGGTGGGGCTGTTGATTGTTGTCGGTTAAGCTCCGTAATTAAAAACAACAACAACAACTCCCTGCTGAAAGTAAGGGTCGCGTGATTGCAACTGTTGTCGTTTGCAGCCAGGAAGTGAGCTTCTTTCTCAGCTGGCCCTAAGCTCGAATGAAGATTTGAAATCAAGCACAGGTGCTGGAAATCTGCCAGACGTTCCGAGCCAGCAAGTTTAGGGCTTTCGATTCGGTTTAATTTTCCTAAAAAGTTAAAAAACTTTAAAAAGTAGGTTACATTTCTTTGCAGGAAGTACCACGGCTAGATCAGTGAACCCAACTGTAAATTTAGGTCGGGCTAAAAAGAAGTTTTATGGCGTTTTACGCCGTGAGAAAAGAATAAATTGCACCTCAAGACTCAATATTTTTTGTTTCAGTTTTTTTTTTATTTGCTGAATTTTTTTTTTTTTTTTTGTCTGAAGGCATTTTATTTCGGTCCCACTCCGTCTCCATTCTTTGATCGCGGAAGCAATAAAGAAGCGAGGCAGGACTTTCTTGCGAAGTTATTTTAAAACCCGACATGCTAACATGTAAATTATAGTGAAAACTGATTGAAAACTTGGCACAATTCACCAGAATGGGGAGGGATAAACGCTACGTTTGTTACGCGGCACTCTCTTTGGAGAGTATAAGAATAGAATAAGAAATGGAGCACAAATTTTAATAAGATACATGTACTTATCATCGCCTACTTTATTAATGAGCACTATACCACACGCCATGGATGTTTGCTGTGGCGTGCATATCACGTGACTGGGCTAGTCCAATCAGACGGCCAAACAGCCGTTGTTCTCGTTCGTTATTGGCTAACTCGTGGTGACGTCACGGCAAACAGCCATTGCGCATGGTTTAAGGCTGTACCGAATAATTATTTTTCAGCCGAACCGTGCCGTACCGAACCAACCTTACATGATCTGAACACCGAACACTTCCAAACCGGTCAAAAATGTACCAACCGTTCACAAAGTTCACAAAGATTCATACATTTATGAAAATACAAGTTTCCTAACAATTACAGGTATGCCCACATGGGCTTGTAGGTGCACAGATGTAAGGGTACTCGGTTTAAGCGTAAAGAAATCTTTACTTTTACAATTTCCCTCATACTTTCTAAACTGTTGGAGCTAAGAACTTGTGGTTTGGAACATCACAAAGCTGGCGAAAAGACCTTCAAAATGGTGAATTCAAACATCAAAATCCGTCAATATAAAGTGGAAATACGTTCGGTTTGGTATTTTTCATTTGAAGATCCGAACGTCAAACCGAACCGAACACCCTCTGTTCGGCCACGTGCAGTTTGGTTTGGTACAGCCTTAATGAGCACATTCATAAATTCTCCAAGGAGCTCACAGAATTCGCCAAAACTCATCAAATTTGTTCATAAAGGCGCAGTTCATTTTCCGATTCCTTAGCGTGACGTCACTGATAAAGCATCGAATTCATCGATGCGATTTTCCCATCATGGTCACCTAATATCTATAAAGGCGTGAGCATAGAGATTCAAAACGTTATCCACTTAGCTTCCGATTCTGCCACCAGTCGCGCTGCGAGCGCACTGTAAAATGCACTGCAGCTGAATTGAATTATGGAAATCACTCGTCATAAGTTCATATGCGAATTTTAAACGCAAAACATTGCATTGCCAGTAAATTATCAAAGTCAACAATAATGGCTTGATGCTACATGTCTTTTTGTGCATCATTGTGTGCGCGGCGTATCTTGAGTCCTGGAAGCATTTTACGAACGACTAGGTCTTCCTGGAGGGGGTGGATTTAATCGACGGCCGCCATTGTTTTTGTAACCATCTTGGATATCAACGAGGCACTCTGCTGCCAAAAACGTACAATCGATTATCTGTGTTCGTTCTACGGCGAACTCAAGATAGGACGCGCACACTTTAGACATTGAAATACAGGCTCATGCGGATAAATTTTGTTACATTCAAACACACAAAGAAACAACGTACGTGTTTATTGCACTGTATATTGTGCTAAAGCATTTTGTATTCTCATTAAAAACCAATTAAACAATCCTTTTACGTAGCACTAAATCATCCGAAGACTTCACGGGAGCAGCTGTCACCGTAAAATACTATTTGTTTAGTGCTGCAACACAGGAAACTCTTATGAGAAGAATACCACGATGTTATGCGTTCTGCTAACACTAATCAACGCCAAGGGAACAGTTTGAAGAGTGTTTTCAACACGCCTATAGTGTCGGTGGCATATCTTGAGTTCGCCCCAGAACGACTACAGATAATAGATTGTATAATTTTGGTAGCAGAGTGCCTTGTTGATATCCAAGATGGTTACAAAAACAATGGCGGCCGTTGATTAAAGCCGCTCTCTCCAGGAAAACGGAGCCGCTCATAAAATACCTGCAGGACTCAAGATGAGCTGCGCACACAATAGCATCAGTTTTTGATAGTTTTAGATGACGTGGTTCTCATGATGTGCCAAAACAAGCGTCAAGCCTTTATTGATATCGGGAAACCGTGTCATCCTGAATCCAATGACTAAAGACGGCGGATATGCAGTTGTCTGTTTTCCTGCAGTCTTCCTGCGGTCCTAATGGCTGCTGCAACAAATGGCAAAGTGATAGGTGCTATCTTAAATACGCAAGAAAATCTAGCAAAAAGATATTAGCTCAAACATTACTATATTACGCAACACAAAATACCTTAGGTCTACGGTGTTACGTAAAGTAGTCATTAATGTTTACGCTAATGCATTTTTTTTATAGATTTTACATGTACACCGAAGATGGCATCCATTTTGGTGATTTTTCGGCACCTAGCCTAAATATTAACATGTTGACGTTTTTTATTAATAAATTGTGTTCAGCAAGATTTCGAGTAGTCAAACTCACTATTGTAGGCACGGATCGGGGGAAAGGGGAAGATGGAGGAGGCGGTGGGAGCCCGTCCTGGAACAATATTTGAATCACCAAATTATCTGATGTGGCAAGATGCGGTTATTATTTTTATCGCAATATGCCTAAATATTTTATTGTTATTGATTCAATTCTGTTTGGTGCCACGATTATTACGTCACTGGTGTTGCTGTTAATCCTTTCTTTCCCTCGTTTTCTTTTATTTCTTACGTACGTAACTACATTTGTATAATTACCATTGCGAAAAGCCGTATTGGCAAACACGCGCAGGCTTTCCTGTGGAGCGCTGCTCCGCCGTTTCTCACAAAATAACAGAAAAAATGCTTAGCAGAAGCCAGGATGGTAACGTTCCCCCCCCCCCCTCCAACCCCTCCCCAATTCCCCACCCCCTCTCAGAAAATCTGGAATTGGATCCGGTACCGATGGACTGTATCCCATATTGCCATGGTTCTACCGCCTCGTTGATTTGGGACCGCTTATTATTGCAATTTCATCCTGGGAAAGCTATTTGCGGTATAACACTACTTCCAAAGCGAAAGGTGGGTTTCTGGAATTACTTAGCTGGCTTTCATGGTTTAGTTTTTGTAGTGACGGGATGTAATGGGCTGTGACATTTTACGACGTCCATTGTAATGTTTCACTTCCTTCGGAAATCAGCAACACCTGCTGCTAACGTTGCAGAGCTGCAGCTGCAACTGCAATTTCAAGGGCAGGGAAGTTTAGCTTTTAAGTCAACTCTGACACTATGCAAAGATAGCAACGTTTTGAATATTTATTTTTGTTTTAATCTAATATGGCAATTGTTTCAATTCTGTGCAGATTTCTACAGGTAGTGGTGCGAACATCAGGCAACAACAAACATTGTTCGCACAAATCTTGTAGACGGATTGGTACGTATGCTATCCGATCAAATTCCTTCTCGTTTCCTCTGCAGAAGCGTCCGATTATTATCGGATAATACCACATGTGTCCAGATTATCAGTGATACACCAGTGAAATTATTACTCCTTCTTGGTGCGAAGGACTTGAGCACTTGCTCTTGTTGAGTTGAGTTGTGTCGAGTTGAGTTGTTACAATTTGAGTTCTAGTTGGGTCCAGGAACTGCACGAAAAATTCCAGGTTGACTTGGATCCTTTAAACTGCTGACCTCTATAATTTACAAAAAAATTACAGTCGTGTATCTTAAAGTAATTGAACTGGTGGGTTCGTGCATCGTGAAGTGCAGCAATACTTTTACGGCGTTAAACTGCCTTACAAACGTTAGTCGTAGCGAGGTGGCCAGAATTTTAAAGGTTAAGTGAGGGGGAAACTGTTTTATTTTAACCATCCATTGGCAATCGAAAACAAACCAAAAACCGAAAACCTAAACCCGAAAAAGGAGGTAGGATAAGATTTGGGAATGTTCTATGATCGACATTGATGTTTACTTCCCCGTGTTCATGCGGTTGTTTACAAGTTGGTTTTATAGACTTAATTTGTATATGTCACAATGGGAAAAAAATAAACAAAATTTCATAAAAACCAATAGAAAAACCGTAGTAAGCCAGCATTTTATACAATCGAAGAAAGAAATCGAGTTTTGTACTATTTGTTGATGCGATGACGCTGTCAACTGACTATCGGAACCCATACTATATTTTAATTATTTTCCTTAAAAAAGACAAAGATTCGAGACCGAACGTGTAAACGAGAGGACATTTAGCTGGAATAAGAAATGAAGAACATAATGAAGCTAGTATTGTGAACAACCATGGATGACAAGTGAGTAGAAATGATGAACAAATGCACGTGGCATTAGAGTGGGGGAAGTGAACCTACAAAAATATAACATCTGAAACTACAAGAGTGATTTAAATATGAGTGAAGTCCTCTCTTCAGAAAAACTAAAACTATTAATTTCTCCATTTCTATTCAATATATTTCGACCGAACTTGGCCAAATAGTACATAGCAACTTTTCCAAACTTTACACCAACTTTTATGCAATTCCGTGCATGAGTAAATGTAGGAAGCCACACGTAAATTTGAAAACTGTTCACTTGTTGTTGTTCTTGGCTGACACGGTGTCAGAAAAAGCTACTGCACCTACCTAAAATCTAAAACATGCTCTGAGCCAGAAATTTCCCTGAGCTTTAACCTTACATGGACCACTTTCTCAATTGGTCGATCCATTTCAGATTTACGGGACCCTAAACGATCATTTTGATTGTTTTACATTGTTTTAACCATTGTATTTAGGGCACAATGCCACTCAGCAAACTCCAGATCCATTCTTCGTGCATGCAACAATCGACTGCATGCATAAACCTTTATAGCGCGACACCATACCCGTATAAAAAGGTACACGGATTAGAAACAAAAACGTCACGTGTGCCGTAAAAAAAGGGGGTTATATGATTGAAGTTTCATTTTACTTGTTAAAATGTACACGGATAAAAATTGGTGATTTTTAATTGAAATAATCAAATGAACAACTCAGAAAATTGCGTCTGTTTAAGTGCTGTTGTGCTTTACGTAAAATATATGATTGGTAAAGCACAACAGCACTTAAACAGATGCAATTTTCTGAGTTGTTCATTTGATTATTTCAATTAAAAATCACCAATTTTTATCCGTGTACATTTTAACAAGTAAAATGAAACTTCAATCATATAACCCCTTTTTTTACGGCACACTTGACGTTTTTGTTTGTAGTACGATACTGCATGAAATCGAGTGGGTTCTGGCAAAAATGCACGAGTGCATTATTGGCATTATTGGCATTATTAGTGGTGCACCACTCGTGCACCACTCGTGGCTGCACGAGTGGTGCAGCCACGAGTGCATTATTGGCAGAACACACGATATTTCATGCAATATCTGAGTTATCCCAGTCCAGGGAGTATTTGCCGAGGAATCTCCTATAACTCAAAGCCCAACAAGGGTCTTCGGATTATGTCATACATGTTACTTATGTAAGTTCTTATTAAAACCTGAAACTCATTCTCTTGTAATAGTATGACAACTATTTTTTTTTGGTGAAATGCATACAGAATGTTTTCAATACTCTGCATACCCCATTGCAGAAAACGTGGACATTTTTTAAAATTCCTATCTTTTCTCGTTTGGCTAAGCTAAAAGTATGTTACGGGGCTCCTAATGTCGTCTTCGACTACATGTAATATGTAATATGTAATATTACAGTTTCTACATACTGTCAGATATAATCATGGCAAAATTTGTCAGTAGTTTCAAGACATTACTAAACTTAGAAAACTGCTCCTTTTCAAGTTTGGACTGACGTAAGTGGCTTACTGTTCTTGCTGTTCCAAATCATATTAAGCTGTGACTGAATTTATTTATTTATTTACAACAAACTGTAAAAATTGCAGCCACCATAAAACGATGAAAACTAACTCAAAATTTCCTCGTGTTCATGGTGAATGAGTATGCGCTGCATACCCCATGCCATGCTTACTTCAACGAGTTGGTGGAGATGGATTTTTACCGGGCTGATACGATATCGATGTGAGTCGAACCGAACCGATCTCATCCAGTGGAGAAAACCAAAGTTGTATCCACGAGTTTGCTAACAAATAATAAAAATGGAAAAATTAGGGTAAAATTTGCACCACGAAGATCCCACATCATTGCCCTGAATTTTGAAAGAAATATGCTCTACCTCGTCCGGATCCAAGCATTTCAAATTTAGCCAAACGCGGGCAAAGTTGCTGCTTCCGTTCCACTACACCAAATCCCTTTTACAACTGCTCGTCTATAGAGCAGCGTCATCTGACGTCATATTGGCTACACGAGAGATAGCTGCAAGGGGCACTAGATTAAAATGGAGAGTTAAACAACGGCACTTCTAGTCAAGGCAGTGCTTTGAGAGCAGATTTCTTAGGCTTAAAAAACCGTTGTTTTCTCCAATCCCTTATGCTGCGAGGTTGTAATCGGAAAATAAAGATTCCACTTGCTTAAAAATGTCAGCAATAGCCAACAAATCGACAAAAATCGCGCATTATAAGCCTAAGAAATCCACTCTTAACAGCATTGTCTTCAGTAACACGCCCTTCTTTTCCCCCTCCAGTGACCCTTGCAGCTATCCCCGTTACTGGCTCCAGCATAGAGTTATATACAACAATACAACGTTGTGCCACTGCCGTATTCACAATCGGCTACCTGTTTTACTAATCTTTCTTTGTTTTTATTAAGTGTATTGCGAATGAGGAAAAAAGGAAAAGGCCGACCTCCTTGTGCTTCGCTTGAACAATAAACGCAAGAAAATCAAAATATTTCCGCTGCTGTGGTGGCCGACGTTAGTGGAAACTGTGCAGGAATGGAGGGAGAGAACAAAAGATGAACAAATCTTTGTTCAGAAGAATAGATCTTTGTCCTTACCCGGCATCCCTGTTGATGGCCTCCACGGTAGCGGAAATATTTAGAATTTATTGTGCTCAGTGTTCAAGCGAGCAGGAATCGGCCCTTCATTTTATCGACATTCCCAACCCTTCACATACTAATATTTGTGCGTATTGCAAATGTATAAGTGTAGAGCGTTCCAACCATTTGTTTTTAACTTTTTTATTTACAATTTTATGAAATTTCATAAAATTTTACAAAGGCCCTCTTTTTTATAACTTTTAAAGTAGTTTCAACATTATTTTCAACATTATGGCTTTAGTGACTTTTTAAAAAATGCATGGTTTTGTACAGTTCCTATTCCATTCTTTTATTGTTTGTGTTTTGTGCTGATTCAGAATTAATTCTGTTAGTAGTCTCCTTATATCTTTTTTCTTTTTTTTTTTATTATTGCAGCATATGTTTATAACAAATGTGTGTTTTAGTTTATTCCTGTGACAAATATTTACCAAACATTTCGGACTGAATAACAGAACTTGGGCGACCAATGGCGGTAGGGCTTATTCTTCCTTTTATTAGTCTCACTGTGAGAACATAGTATCTTTAATGTCATGAATTTTATTGAAAGTGTATATTAAGAATAGTTTAATACTCACATGATTGTAATTTACACCTACTCAATCTAAGATCCCATTAAATGATGGGAACCGAGGAGTGCGTATTAATATATGTCCTAGTTCATTAATACTTCTATATTCTCGTCAATGATCTCCAATTGGTTAGCTCCGAAGTCGAGAGTGTAGCTTAATTCTGAGTTACTGTCAACTTCACATTAATGGAAGACTTCAGAGTGATGATCTGTCATATAACGGTTTACGACTGAAAAATGTTAGAATAATTGCGTGGCCTTTTCATGGTAAGAGAGGTCTTGAGAAAACGCACGTATGTTCGGGAGCAGTTAAAACTACAACTTTTAATAAATCCACGAGTGAACGAAAAGACGATTACCGTAGCACAGTTTTGCAAATTTCTTTTTGAAAGTCTGCCACTGAGGTGACCAACTGAGCATTCTGAGAAATCGCTCATTTGACAATGACATTGTTGCACAAACGAACGAAGTCAAAAGACTTCATAGCACAGTTGTGAATTTTCGTTTTTGAAAATCTGCCGCATGATGCGAGCAGCTGATCATTCTGAAAAATCTGTGTCCTGAAAAGTCGTCAATATAACTGTGAAGTATTCAGTAAAATAGCATGAAATCCATGGCAATAATTACACACTCCGACTATTTTCAGAGCTGACTGAACCGAAATCTACTCCTGACGATCACCTGTGTCATTAAACAAGCGTTCATACATGTTTAACAACGTGTTTGGTCACTCGCATTGATTAATGATTTGGTTATTCAGCTGTGAATCGTTTCATCATTATTTCTGCAGCGCTTAATATTACTTGAGCAGGATTGCTACCTCACGATGAAGAATTACTAAGGTTTTTCCGGAAGCGTACAGTTAGTTGTCCAAAGTTGCGTAAAATTTCGGATTACATTGTTACTTTTCAGCTGTTTGTTGCGAACGGTTCTATTGGCGATATTGGCGGAACCGTGGCTGCCAAAGCAGGTATGGAACTCCTAATCGTAAGGTTTATGGGGAGGGGGGGGAGGATCATCCAATAATTGGATAGCAATACCGCTTTTCTGATTACATTGGTTCTTGGAGCGGATTAACTGATCAGAAGTCCTCAACATGCACCAGAAACAGTAACACTAAACAGAAATCTTTACCCTGCACTCATTGTGTTTCCTCTTCGGCTGCACTGGACAGCTTGCAAAAGCCTTGGTGTAGCTAGAGGAAGCTAGGGTAATCCACACCGAACGCACGAATACATCGTGTGTCTCAAAACTGGACGGCGACACACATCCACTGCAGGCGGGCAAACAATGGGCGACGCATCCACAACAATCACAACAACAACAACAACAACAACAACGGAACGACCTCGATACGTCGTTCGTTGCTGCCCAGTGGTCACAAAACTTCACTCGAATTTCCGAAGAAATGAAAACCCCAATAATCCTTTCGTCAAATCCACTGAAAATCGCAAAAAAAATAATCCCAGGGCCAAAGCGGCAACCACCCAACCAGCACTGGAGTGGCGAGGAACCGTCGCTGGTCCTGTCAGTTGCAGCTACGGAGCAGCTGTAACAAGCCAACCTGTTGGCAACTGCTCGCCGGCAAAACGGATCGCCACCACCGAAGCACCTATCAGCAAGCGTCTTCCTAGGACGACGCCATAGGATTAGTTTGGTTGTGGGCTTCGCTAAGCTAAACGATCAACGCGCAGACTCCAGGACCAGACCTTGCTTATCGTAACGACTTTGCTTTGCGCTAATATGGGATGGACTGGGGGGAGGGGAGGAAGGGGGTACCCACCTTGGGATGTAGTTCTCGGTGCTCTCACCAGGAAAAACACGGCCCTCCCCCTTTCGATCTTAGTTCACGCCCCGTTGCAGAGATCACAAACACAGACGGCTGACAGAAAAATTTGCGGGATGGGGGAGGAGGAGGAGGCCAGACCTACTTTTTGGCAGTGGGAAAAGTGATCTGAGTTAATGAGCCTTGCACTAGTGAAGCATTGACTTTGAGAAGACCAGTTCGAAGCTTGGAAAGAAGCTTTAAGAAGACGCAAGGGCGGCGGAGGGAGGGCAGGAAGCTAAATTTAGACACCACGCTCCTTTTTCCCCGGTTAACTTTTAGAGAGGAACCAACGCCACCTTAAATCTTCAAAATAAATATACGAGTTTGGAACGAAAATAGAAAAGACATTAAAACGGGCGTATGTCAAATTTCGTTTCCGTCGATCTTGCACGTTTTATTATTATTTTTTTTTTTGGCCCTTCAACTTCGTAATCAAAAATAAAATTTACGGAAAAAGAGCGAAAAAAAAACACAAAGTCACAAGTTATCCATTTAATATGACACTTCAAAATGCCATTATGTAATTACGAACGCTAGTGCCAAGAAATTTATTTATACTCGCCGCTGCTACCTACGCCACGTGGCCTGGACCTCTTTTACTAACTCAATGAGGAAATACAAAACTGTAAAAATGTGGCTGTGGCTGTCAAATTCGATACGCGTTAGCAATTTTGTCTAAACGATGTTGAATAAGTGGGATTGAAGAACAGCGTATACGCCTCTTAAACGGTAGTTCAATTACGAGGGATGATTCAAAATTCCTACTCACAGACGCGCCATTTTTTTCCACAGTTTCCGTAAGGTAAAAGAAATGCGTGTGGATATATACACAGCGACTAGACTATAGTTTGACCAGGGGGTAGAAACTCTTACGTAACGTAACGTCACAGAAGAGTTACTAGCGCAAATAGCGCTCACCGTTTGACCAAGAACGGCAAACACACAGACAACATGACTCTGATAACCATATCTTAAGCCGGCCCACAGTGGAGTTCAAAGATTCCAGCTAATAGACATTGCGCTCTCGCAAACTGCCGCAACAATTTGTGGTATTTTTACAAATCGCATGTAGCAAATGTTAGCGAAAACTTTCACGAAATTACGTTCACGAAATTCGCTGTCAGCGTGTTGTTTGCCGGCTATTTTTAAGCTGCGTGATCGTATCGTACGGTGGCTCATTAGGACACGCACCAACTTTTTTCTGCACGCACAAAACTTTTGTGAAACCGGAAAAAGATGGCCGCTGGCGCAGGTGCTGTTGTAGTGCGTCTTATCCAGTGTTGGAACGCCTAAGTTCCGGTTTTATGAAAGTTTCCTGTGTGTCAAAAAAATATTGTGCAACCCAGTGTCTCAACGAGCCACCGCGTTTCTTCCCGTCCGTTCTTCCCCCAAGATATCCTAGTTAATGATGACGTCACTGAGTCGTGCGTATAACGCTCGCCGAGTGTTAGTTTCCGTGGGAACATGTGCCTCCCGAACGAAGTGAGTATATTGCTCTAAAGTTTGACGTGTGATAATGAGGACGTTTCTAACTCACCGAAAGCTCAGCGTTATCGCAACCGTTCATCACACATGTTCGTAAACTCGAGGTGAATTTTTCAATCTGACTTAAAAGATGACGTACATGCGGCTGAAATCATTTATGTAAACCTGATCAACAAAATGGTGTAGAGAATGTTGTGAATAAGTGAAAATGGTATTCATTCAAAAATGTTGTATGTTTTTAGTGTAAAATAAAAACTTATGCTGCCCCTTTAAACTTTTAAAATCCAGAGTTTATACAGCATGTGACGCATGCTGCAAGCGTTACTAAGTTGAACAGGGACTTTTCCGAAGTTTAACTTGGATTTGATAGGCATATTCGGAAGGGGTGGTTTAAATAAAGGAATGGAATACGGTTACCCTAATGGTCAATGCATTGATTCGATTGCGTAGCATATGACACGTTGAACTGGTCCATTTTTATTTCATTGCTCCCTACGCACAGTATTGTATTCTTAAACATCAGTGGTATAAGGTAAGGTTTACGTATGCTTAAAATTTGATGTATGTCGCAAAAGTCGCTAAATTTTGCTGCAACATTGTCATTTTTGTTTATCTATAGTGTTCTCCATATATTTTGGTGGAATTCTACAGACATTTTATTTTTACCATCCAGCAACACTGAATGCAACACTTGAAATTCAAGTGCCCACCAAATTCCAGTGCACTTATGGTGACCTGTAACACAAACACACTTAAAAAAAAAAGTATAGATTTCCACTGGCCTTTCTTGGATCTGATCGAATGACTTTCGCCAGTTTTGAAAATAACTTTTTAAAACAAGTCGCTCACGAAATGAAAATAGTCTGGTCGCTACCAACTTGAAAAGACGTAATGCGGCAAAAATGAACCGTTACCACGTGATTTCAATTTCCAATACTGGCATGTTTACCCTATCCCGGATGTTACCTAACGAAGAAACTGGAAACTAGAACACGACGTCGGGTGATAAATCACTCGAAAAATCCAATAAAGTTAAATCCGTCAATCAAAAGTCCTTTGTTTTCAAAATATAACGAACGACCAAATGTTTTTAGTTTGCCAGACCGCGTATTTATACTTGAGTGTCTCAGTGAAGCAAGGTCGTTTGGCACTAAAACACAATTTGGCACAGAGGCACAATTTGCCATTGTATCAATGATCAAAGGGGTGTGCTCGGGATCAAACGCTTTACTCGACCGAGTCACGGAAATGCTTTTTTTTTCCTTCCAAGGTCGAACCTTGGAGGTACCTTGGTTGACTTCTAGTCAATCAATCATTTACGGATTTGAAAAAAAATCATTAGGCTAACCAATTTGATTTTAATATAATAATAACAATAATAAAAGAATTTACCACAAATATGCGGATGGCACACGGAAGGGTTATGAGCCACTGATACCGTGCCAATAGGGGTGGGAGGTTTAACCTTTAAGTTGGTCGCTTTTAGGAACGACGAAAAATTTTGCGTCAGCAGCATCCTTTTAAAGCCTTTGACCGTGGACATACACACGGTGTCAGAGCTAAGGGCATTTCAAGGCAACCCTTCCCAATGGCGGTCGCCACTCGCCATTTGGCGAGAGGAAATCAACAGTTGGCGACTTGGAATTTAGCCTTACTCGGCAAATCGGCGACTAGCTACAGAGTATGCCACTAAAAAAGGGGTATCTCTGGAACCGTATAAGTTAGAGACGAACGGTTTGCGGCGTTATGCTCAGATTTATAAGGGCTATATAACTGGATTTTCTGCATTAACACTGGAGTTTAAGAAAATTGCACAATTTTGTTAATGCATAAATTAGAGAAACCTTTCATCATACAAGACGTATTTGGTATGTAGCGAGTAAAAATTGTGAAATGGCGAGTGCATTGTAAGGTTTACTGGCCAAGTGGCGACTGCTACTGGATTGACATTCGGAAGGGTTGTTTCAAGTTAACTCGCAAAGCGAAAAAAATGTTTCCTACATTCCAGATGAGAACCCTGATAAGCTAGGTTCCACGGGTGGCCCCCAAAAACGGCAGATTCACAGAAATTAGACCTTGCAAAATCTTGTACGTCAGTATGAGACCGAATCTGAGTCGGCGGAGGTCAAGTAACTCCAGCCCCACAGTTGAGAGTCGCTTAATATGATTTACTTAGCGTAGAACCACTTTGTAAACCATCTCTGGACTGATTCAATAAGATCGATATCTTTAACGAGATAAGGCGACCAAACTGGTGTTGCATATTCAAGGCGTGGGTGCACAAACACTTTGAATACCTAAGTCTTGAGATCTGAGTTTCCAGATGTAAAACAGCGAATTACGACTGCCAAACGACGAAATGCCAAAGCACTAATTTTCTGGCAGTGCAAAGACGACTAGACAACATCGCTGCGTTCTGGCGCGGGAACGAACCCAACTTACCAGTTCGAGTAAAAGAGTGAGTAGTCCTCGCCAAGTGAAAGGCAAATAGACACTCTCTGATGAGGCAAACTCACAAGGCCTGGTAACAAAAACGAATTTAAATTTTCAGTGCTAAAATAATTTTGCACCTTGTTCACAAAACATTTATATAAACGCTAACAACACGCGGGGACCAGCCTAACAAACAATGAGCTGTTAGCGGACATGTTCGATCAGCCATCAGGTGATTGTTTTGGGTTTGGGGGGGGGGGGGGGGGGGGGGGGGGGGGGGGGGGGGGGGGGGG
>JAHWFP010143743.1:0-24195 GCA_023313725.1 Lithobius niger | reverse complement strand
CCCCCCCCCCCCCCCCCCCGTGTGTTTTGTAGCCTTTTAATAAATATTTTGTGAAGAAGGTGAAAAATTATTTTGGCACTAAAAAATTTAAATTCGCTTTTGTTATCGGGCCTTGAGAGTTTTGTCTTGTGTATAGGGTATACGTTTTACCTTACTCCATCCCCTCACAAATAACATTTATCTGACTCGCCTAGTGACTTCGTGGAACCAGATTTCTTCCCAATGCGACTGAACTGCTATTAGTAAAGCTTTAGGACAATTACGGTTTTAATATGGCAACTAATTAATTAAACCAAGAATTTAAAGGGTTGGGGGGGAGAATTTGTGACTGAGACCCATACTTAAAACGTCTTAGATACATTCATATTAGTTCAGTCGCTCGGTTCAGTCTTAGTTTATAGAGGGCGCCATGTGTTTTATGTGGTAATTTCTACTCAGTTTTTAGCTTAAAATTTAACTAAACTAAACGAAACTAGCTTGAATTTAATTATTATTTAGCCTAGCTTTGTTGTAATTTGGTTTACCTTAGATCTGATGTCAAAAATTAGTAAAAATTACCAGATGGAACACGTGGCGCCCTCTGAAAACTCGGACTGAACTAATGTGAACGAATCGAACATGTTTCAATAGTGACTTTTTAGAGTTACAAATTCTCCTCCCAGACCCTATAAATTCTTGATTAAACTAATGTAAAAAAAAAGTGTATTTTTGACACCCACATCGTTCTTATTGGTTTTAAAGAGGTTAAATGTACTCGGAATAAAAGAGCGTGTAAAGGACGAATTTATTTTTAACTCATATATTCAGGTGATATATGTTTAGCTTCGCTTTCACCATGTGCGTATAGCTTGTCCAAGAGCGTAAGAGGACAGGTATTGTTTACCAAAAATCACTCAGAACGTAAGTCGCGGATGTCGCTTTAAAATTTCAGATTTAGACCCTTCTAACCATCACTTCAGTTCGCTCAACTTCGTAAAGAAAAGATGAAAACAAAGCAAGCAGCGAAAATCACACACTAGAAATAACATAGAACAGTACATGGGTCGCGAGGTGTGCTCCCTCCCAGGTCGCTCTCCTCGCTGGGACCGTTGTCCCCAGACAGCGAGCTCCGTCAAGGCCTAAGTTGATCCGTGGCCAGAGATCCCAGTCGGGGGGAATATCCCGACACATGCCTTTTGGCGCTTATGCCCCCTCGGAATGGCGTAATCCGGGATCGAACGGGCGGCCTATTGATAGCTGACATAAGGCTTTATCGATGCGCCCACTCCTCCACTGGGATAAAGATGACTAACTGAACCCGTTATTAAAGTCACAGCTGCGACTAGGGCTTTAATTGGCCGAGCATTCGTTGGTGAAGGAGTGGGCATATTGTTAAAGGCGTTAAGTCAGAGATTTTGGGGATGGATTGGGTGGCCAGTTTGAATCCGGGTCATGCCACTCCAATGAAGCGTAAGTGCGTAAAGGTGGCTTACTGTACTACGTTATCTCTAGTGTGTGATTTTTGCTGTTTGGCTTGTTTTTTGTCTTTTCTTTGTATGATAAACTGCAGAGGTTTGTGTATATTTATTTAACGTTGCTTAATTCTGTTTGCGAAGGCACCAATTTCTCCATCCCATTTTTTCTCCTCCCTCATTGACGCTTGAACTCGACTGGTCCATGAAGTCAAACAGAGCGTAAAAGGGTAGTAAGAAATCGACCAGTCAATCGGCAAGTTTTTGCAGTCATGTATTAAAAACCAAGACATAAATGCTACATGGTATGACGATGGACTGCTGTTTTTCCTTATATATTTTATTTCTTTGTCTTGCGACTTCTCAAGAACTATTGCGATCTGGTATAAAGGCTTAACCAGACTTCTTACTGTTTTTATATTTAATTAGTGCTGATTATACATACTCTTATTTTTCTGTATGGCCTAAACGGCTGAGAAAATTATTGCAATGACTTTGTCTGACCATCGCTTTTCTTTCAACTTCAGAACGGGTATCAGATAGAGACAAACTGTTTTCACCATTGGATACAAAGACCAAAAATTAGTTTAAAAACACGTTAAATTAAAACATTGTTGCTGCCTTATAGCTCGACGCAATTCAAAGAAATAATAATATTTGATTGTCGCATTTAAACACTGTAGGAAGACAAACAACCGTAAAAACAAAAGGATTTCGTTAAAAGGCAATTACATCCATTTTGACATGCATGCTTTACTTATGGATCACTTACACAATAACACACGAACTGCGGTAAGAATACGTTACGTACGTCCGATACAACAATTTAATTTAATTATTACATCACCAAAACACGATACGGAGTCCGCCATTGTTTTGCTGGAACGCGCAGAAATGAATGCCGACAGACGTCACTCTTCGATTTCGACTCGAAGCCGATTGATATAGCTCTATTGGCTGTGAGAGCTCAAGCGTCCGACGGCCTTAGCTCGCCGACAGTTGTAGTGGCCAGCTAAGACCGTCAGACGCTCGAGCTCTCACAGCCAATAGAGCTATCTCAATCGGCTGCGAGTCGAAATCGAGGAGTGACATCTATCGGCATTAATTTCTGCGCGTTCCAGCAAAACAATGGCAGTCTCCATGTCGTGTTTTGATGATGTAATAATTAAATTGTTGTATCGGACGTACGTAACGTATTATTACCGCAATTCTTGTGTTTAGTTATTGTGTAAATGATCCAAAAGTAAAGTATGCATGTCAAAATGGATGTAATTGCCCTTTAACGTCACACCTTAGCCTTATATAATATAGTCTCGATACCGTGTTGCATGGATTAATAGGCCTATTCTCCCGGTTAGCTGCTGCTTACGAAATTAAATCTGCAGACAAAAAAAATTATACCTAAAAGCTGAAAATTTGGCCTTAAATCATGTTGCCACGGCAACGGCAAATCTCCGCAACGTGTTGGATAAATGAATAAGCATACTCTCGAACTCAGCTCTCCGTTAGCTGCTACTTACTAAATTAAGACGCCAGGTAAAAATTAGACGTAAACCCGAACACATTTTTAACCGGCAATTGTAATGGTTACCACTTTTATATTAACTTACTTTTCTGTTTAATAGAGATAGCTATTCAGTGCGTGATAGAGTTGTGCGCCTCAACATTTTCAAAAGTGGCGGTAGTTTGCAGAAGACTGGTTATGACTAGGTAGTCGCTGCTGCAGCTTGTTTCTAAGCGTTACATTTTGGTAATAGTGTGTATTGGTTTCTTCCCTATAAAACAAATTTGTAAGAGTCTTTAGAAGTTTTTCCCTTTGTTTTTTTTTTCTTTTTTCAGATGAAAATAAATTGTTACCTCTACTACAACTCGACGAGCTCAAAACCCGCCTGCCAAGTATTCGTAAGTAGAGAGGTATGCCGCACAAGCAAACGGCAGAGTCCAATCTTACAAACACATTTGGGAGGGCAAGTCTGTTCTGAGAAGGAGTCTAACCGCGCCTAACAGGAAACTTCATACATTCACCGTCCGTCGTTCGCGTGGTTAGGCATCAACACAAAGCAGAGACAAACCTGAAGAACCAACTGAGGACTTGGTTCTCTGTTCACTTCTAGACCAGTGGAGCAAACAGAACCCCAGAAAGTGCACCACAGGCAGCCTAAGAGCGTGATTCTTTTTAAAAGTCACTGATCATTTTACTCAGGATCTCCAAGGACCTCTCATAAAGCACATGTTTCAGCATGACTTAGACGAAAGACTTAGTTTTTAGCCTGCTCATGCTATAAGGACAGAACGTCATCCGTCACCGGCAAAGCCACAGTATAAAAGCACCCTTAATTATCGGCTAATCAAGTCCTTGTAGCCTTTTACATCATACAGAGGACTTGACTAGCCGACGCTAGCTCAGGGTGGAATCCATAGCAAAGTCTTAGTAAACATTAAATATTGTTCATTTTGAGCGTTTTTGAAAATGTCATAATCGGAAATTTGTTAATAATGTTCAAAGCACGAGACTGATTTACAGTAACTGTGTAAGTCTCTAGTTTCATCGTGATTTTGTCAATACTCTCTGAGTGAACGATTCGTTTGTAATGGAAATGGTTGCAAGGACTTGAGTATAGCCAATGATTGAAGATCATTGTTTTAACCTTTGTTTTTGCAAGCAACTGATGACTTTCTAGCAATTTGTTATTCTGTAATCTGATCCACACGGGGTTAACCAATTAGCTGCATACGCCTTGACTCTTGTTTCTGCCAAAATTCACGCACTTAATTGTGTCTGAGACAATTAATAAATCAAATTTGACGATGGGGGTAGGGATTGAGGCTTAATGGCACGTTGACAGCTAGGTCATTATCGCCAACCTCAGACACAGTGCAGTAATCCGGGTTGCGACTGCGCCACCCATTACAGAGATATTAAACAAACCCCAAATCTAGATCGTATCGTACGTCTGTATACGTCCACAAAAAATTAAAATATCCCGGAAAGGAGGACCGACTTAAATTTGATGCGTGCCTGTCGGAATGATGCATACAGATGTTGATGTATTGATTAAAATAGTTTGCTGGAACAATTTAAACAAATCTGACTGAAAACTAATGAAACACGTCTTTGTTTTCTTGTTCTTGTTACACATTTGTGTAACTGGATATTTTGTACAACACTCGCTACAGACCAAGACAGCCTATTAGTCCTACAAACCTGAATTTTAACTTATTTTGTAGACATACATTTAAACAAATCAGTGAATGTAAACATTTGTGCAAACAACCGGACCACTTAGTGGCTTAGGTATACAAGACCCATGAAACGAGAAAAGACACATTGAAACTTCCGTTTCGGGATGATTAAAATTATTGTTCGGGGCAATCGATATACAACGTAACGCACCGTGCGCTTAAAAAAAAAGAAAAGAAAGTTAATATTTATTTCGACTCGATTTTTAAACCAACTGGGAGAAGCATGTTCTCGTCCCACAAGAGCGAACGCTAGCGTCGGGTCTAAGACCCGTATTCTGAACGCTGACTAAAACTCGTACTTGACTTGAAATGACGTCACACCTATTTAGTGCCATTCACCACCAGAATTTCGTTTGGATACATTTGGAAGAAATTGGGCGGTGAATGGTACTTAATAGGTGTGACGTCATTTGACTTGAAATGACGTCACACCTATTATGTGCCATTCACCACCCGATTTCTTCCAAAGGTATCAAAAAGAAGTTCTGGTGGTGAATGGCACTAAATAGGTGTGACGTCATTTCAAGTCAAGTACGAGTTTTGGTCAGTGTTCAGAGAATACGGGCCTAAGAGCAGTTAGTGAAATCCCTCCAAAAACCAAGAATGGAGAAGGGCCACCGAATTAAGGCCCTTCATGGACCAAATTCGTCCTAGTTAATCCCACCGACTAATACGTTCGACGTTAGTGAAAAAACGTCAACATTCCTTGGTGAAAGTTTTGATTTGTTGGTATTGCTCCTGCTCAAGTGCCGTGCCACTTTCAACTCACGGCCTCTTTCATCTGTTTACTGCTTTGTTTTTGGTTATCGGATTACTGAAGATACCGCTTTGTTTTTTTGTTTTGTTACCGCTTTGTTTGTTTTGCCACTTTGATACAAAAATTCACCCCAATTAGTCAATTGATACCTAAGTAATGGAGCTCTCCAATACAGGTTTTCGTTTATTTTATTTGGCAACGTTGCCCCTCAGTAATAACGGCTATCATGCAAAGCCATGAGCAAGCTTCAAGGACAATATTCTTGAACGTAGGTATTGTTACCCTTTTCTTTTATCTCGTGTCTTTTATCGCATTTCGTTCATCTCTAGAGGCAGACAGACATCGCGAATAAAGAAACAGAAATTAGCCGTGTTTCTTCGTTTGAGACATCGTGAATGCTTGGTGGGGGACTGAGTAGCGTTTTTGCATGCTAACAACGTGTACACAAGGGTCGCGGGGAGAGGGAGGCTAGAGGGTGACCGCCACCGGGTCAAAAGAGTTTTTGGGCCAACCCCAACGACCCAGCAGGTGAGCCAGCCAGCCTCTGTTCCCAGGAAACCAAACGTTTATCGACAGCGGGACCAGTTATTTCCAGTCCGCCTTGAATGTGTAAAACAGTAAAACAACGGTCCTTTGTTTCTCGAATTCCACGTTCCCGAACCCGCTTTGTAAATTGTATTGACTAGTGAACTAAAATTCTCAAATAAATCATCACAGAATGTATTCGGAAAGTGCAAAAGAACCAATAAAGTGACGACAGCAAACGGTAAGCAGCTCAACCAACCGAAAAGTTCACAACACACTTTTCTTTTAAGTTTTAAATACTGTACGTATTGTGTATTCTCACAAGGTCAGTCTTTAATGCAGACTGCTTGCTTCATTTACCCTTTACCTTGTGATTTCTTTCTTTATTTACTACTTGCATTATTTCTAGTGTGGAGGCCAAGAAGCAAAGTTGCTTTCTCTCTTGTATGTTTGTTTGTGATCTTTAGGTCACCACTGAGAAAGATTGAACATCTACTAAGCTCGGCTGGAGCCTGGAGTCAGTAACCGCCCCGGTTGCGCAGTGGTTAGAGTGCCCGGCTAGTAAACGAGAGGTCCTAGGTTCGAGTCCTAGTCGGGGCAGCAGTCTTTTCTTTCTTTCTCAGACTAGTGTATTGTGTATCCTCACAATGCCAGTCTTTAATACAGACTGCTTGCTTCATTTACCCTTTACCTTGTGATTTCTTTATTTATTTACTATACGTTGCTGCTTGCCAGTTCTCATACAAACATTACTGCTGAATTAAATTTTTTTTTACATACATCAGAAACTAGTCCAGATTTTCATAACTCTCCAGAAAATGATAGTTTTGTGAGGGGAGCGGAATCTGTTTATCGGAGGATGAGGATAACTACGCTTAGGTTTCCAACGGGTACTCACGGGAAGGTAACAGGACGAGCACCCTCAAATTGCAATAGCGTGAGGGGGCACGTCCTGAGCAATATTCCTGGTTTGCCCCTATCTCTTTATTCTCCCCATACTCTCCCTCCTCCTCCCCACCACCGCCTGCTTTCAACCCAGAAAAAATATCAGGCGATATCTTTCTCTTCGACTCAATTCGTTTTCGTTATTTCGATAACTATTTTTCCTGGTTTTTGGAAAAGTCCAGATGCGTTATCCGGGTGTGCCCATATTGGACGCTCTGTCTAAGTCAGGCACAATTTTCGCGTGATCTAAAGCCCAATAATTATTCTGGACCCCCCGTTCTTTCAAATGCCTGCTTCCTAATCGAGGAAATGTGGTTTATTATTCGATATGCTGTTTGAATGCATATCTTAATCTCTGCACATATTTATTTGTATTGTGTTCTATTTGTTCACTGTGTTTCGAACAGATTGCCTTAATCACAACCTAGCTGTCGACATGCAATTAAGCCTCAACCCCCCACCCTTAACATGGCCGGAATTTGCCTAGAATTGGTATAAGGGAATGGGGGATGATCCCGTACAAGAAACAAGATGTATGTAATAGGACAGCGTCAAGTGACGTCATATTACCTACGTGATAGCATCTGGAGGGCATAACTACAAGGGGCACTAGATTAAAATGTAAGGGAAACAACGGCATTTCTAGTCAAAACAGTGCTTTGAGAGCGGCTTTCTAAGGCTTAAAAAAACGTTGTTGTCTCCAACAACAAAAATCGCACGTTATAGGCTTAAAAAATCGAGTCTAATACCATTGGCTTCAGTAATACGCACTTCTTTTTTCCCTCCAGTGCTCCTTGCAGCTAACCCAGTTTCCGGCTCCACCATAGAGTTATATACAATACTACGTTACGTCACTGCCCTAGAGCAGTGACACGACGTAGTATTATTGTGTATAACTCTATGCTGGAGCTTTAATGGGTTAGCTGCAAGGGGCACTGCAGAGAGAAACAGAAGAGCGTCATACTGAAGTCGATGCTGTGAAGAGTGATTTCTTAGACCTAAAACGCGCGATTTTTGTTGTTGGAGAAAACAACGTTATATTAAGCCCAACAAATTCGCTCTTCCGTTGTTTTTCCCTCCATTTTTATGTAGTGCACCTTGTAGTTATGCCCTCCAAAACCCATACTGGTGCCAATATGGCGGCAAATGTCACTGCTCTACAGCGTCAAAAATAGATAGGAGGTTAGTAAGGCCACTGAAATCTAATTAGATGTTCTCAGGAGTGTACTAAAATTATGTGGTTGTGAGGTGTTTATATTTTTACTTTTTACTAGGGCAGCCCCTCGTATATGGCTGGTTTTATACAGCATTGTTGTGATGTCCCGTTTGTGACGTTACTGCACGTGCTAATTATTGGTGTAGGCCCTTACAAACGATTATCAAACTAAAGGACCACCGTTAGCAGAAGCCCAAGCTTTCCCGTTTGCATGAAATTCCTTTACTGCATTTGCCGATTATTGTTGAAGGGTCTTACAAATTAAACACCGTCGTTAGCAGTCGCCCAAGCCTACGGACTTCAATAGAATAAAGATTATCGAGATGCCATCGGCTCAAAGAAATGTTACGTGAAAGGCACTGAAAGCATTGATGCGGGAGCGGAAATTTATTTTTTTCGACGTTTCATGCACCAAGGGGGAAAAACCCATGCATGAGCTCTTGAGAACGTTACAAAGTAAAAGCCGGAAAATGCATAAATAAACATAAAACTCAAAGTTTCGGCTCATCTGAGAGCCATTATCAGGAGAAGCAAGTAAAAACAAATTACAAAAAAACACAAGAAATCCATGAGTCAAGTTTCACGTAAAACAGCCATCTTAACAAGGCAGAACTTGCTATGACATGTTAAAAAAAAGGACAGAATTTTAAAATTTAAGACTAGAGGAGACTCTGACAAGAGCCGAAACGTGTAGTTTTTATGTATATTTGTGCACCTTCCGGTGTTTACTTTGTAACATTCTACAAGTGTTTTTTAGGTTAAATTTATTAAAGCTCTTGAGAACCACTTAATTAACTTATAGTGGCCAAAAAATGAGAAAGGAAATCCCAAAACTGATTGAAACAACAAACGGTTTAAGATGTAAGAGGCTTCTAAGATTCTATAGGCGTGTAAAATGTTAGATCTAAATGTAGATGTTAAACAACTTCAACCTACGTCGCACGATACTACTAAATCACACATTCCGAACAGTCAGCTCGCTTCTTCACATACACCCACATCCTCTATCATTCACAACCACGAGTTGAACGGTTTATTTAGATCGCTTTAGTTGGGAGTAAGGCAGAAAAATGGCTTGCGAAACGTCCTGAGCATAGCGGAGATGCTTCCCACCTACGTCACCTGTTTCTTAAAGTGGTCCCCGTTCCTGTTATACCTCCACCTCCACGCCAGCACCGACCAAGAGAGGAAGAATAACTTTGTATTTTTGCCAACCTCCCCCAAACATGCGAAGAGGGATGCCATTTTGGGCCTCTTGGCGGAGGTCCTAAGTGTTTTATTTACAACTCCCTCGTTGCAATCGTCCCACTGGAAATACACCTCCACCCGGAAAAGAATAATCATAGGAGGGGGAAGGAAACTGGGACACTCATGACTCGTTGTGGCTGGTGCTGTCACTGTCACGGGGTTCTAGCCAGTGTTGACATACACGTCATACCCGCCAGGAAGACCAACCTGATAAAATGCAAAGGCGGGACAGGAAGAAAATGAGAAATGAGCACGTCCTACGTGCCGATTTAGAAACTTAAAGCGGTTAATAACTCGGTCGAAAACGTAAAGGAATGCCTGTGAGGAAATCCATAAATAAGGAGCAGATTCTAAATGTGGGGGGAGAGGTACGCAGAAAAAGAATTCAAGTGGAGAAGAAAATTTGACAAGCTGCTGCGGTGAAACCCGGGAGTGTAAAGATTTATGCGGGCTATACCTGATTGACTGCAAACGGAACAGGGCCGGACTAGCCAGTGGCCGGTGGGCTCCTAGACTCTGGGCCTCCTTCTTTCTCCCTCATTACTCGATCTTTTCGCAGTCACCATTATAACGCGCCACACATGTTTCCCCGAATTAAGGGAAAACATGAAGAAGGAAAAATTTGATGTGGGGAGACACTTCATGGTACATAGTAATCTAATTGTAGAAACAGGAGCATTGGAGGTACAATTGGACATCAGGGTCTATCTGCGATAATTCCTTCATTCATGGTACACAGTAATCTGATAGCCGAAACAGGAGCATTAGCGCTACAACTGGTCATCAGGGTCTGTCTGTGATAATTCTTTCATTCGTAATATACAGTAATCTGATAACAAAACAGGAGCATTAGAGTTACAACTGGTCATCAGGGTCTGTCTGTGAGAATTCCTTTATGCATGTTACGTAGTAATCTGATAGCAGAAACAGGAGCATTAATGCTACAATTGGACGTCAGGGTCTATCTGTGAAATTACTTCATTCATGAAAAATAGTAATATGATAGCAGAAACAGGGGATTAGGGTTACAGTTGGACATCAAGGTATGCCTTGTGGGTATTAAAAGAAACCCCAGGCTATTGATTCCATGGGTGAAACCTCATTTTCCAACATTTACAGTTTCTTTTAAAGTCTACGAGCTAGACCCTGACGTCCAACGTAGTCTTCACGATACGTTTCTGCTGTCATTACTACAAATTAGGAATGAAAGAAGTATGGCAGAGTCTGACCCAATTGTAAACTTGTAATTATTTCAGACGTTGTCTTGTACATCCAACGCTTCAACAGAACTGTTGAAACCTGATCCTCCACCAATCACAGGCGACGAGAGACATCTGTGTCTGACTTGCCAAGGAACTGGCATTCATTAGCGCAGCTCCAATCCAGATCATCATACAGTAACACTAAAAACGCATCCAATAACCGCAAAATGGAATCAAACCTGAGCCAAACAAACACCCATTTTGGCTTATTATACTCTGTTGAATGGTTAGCTATTTCTTTCTACCATATCTCAATCTCTGAATCTGGATTTGAGCCACGCTAAATTTCAAACAGTCGCCATACCACTTCATTCGTTGACAAAAGCGAAGCATTCCTTTTTTCCAGCATGCGCAAACCAACCAACATGACGGAACGAACAAACAGGCTCCAACTTGAATTTCAGACGTTGAAATTGACAAAAATTGGTTAAGTTTAGATCCAAAACAGGAGGGCGCAAAGGACACCAGACAGACATTCCAAGCAACCAACGCAGGTGCAAAGGGTGGCTTTTTTTAAAATTTGTTTTACAAACACCAGAACTCAAACGGACTATTTTAAAGAACCAGCGAACTAAGGAGGGACATTTGCTAAAAGCATCCATTGGCAGAGGTTGAGAATAAACATTTCAACACGGATGTAACAAGCAAGACCAAACAACGGTCCATTCCAAGTCTCATCACGCAGGGGATGGAAGAAAGATGAAGTAATTGAGTGCCAAGACAGGAATTTTCTTCTTTTTTTTTTTTTTCTTTCATGGCCAGATACTCTTCAGAGCGAAACAAGATGAAGCAGGCTCAAACAAAATTAGTCAGTCTGCGTTCAATATATACCAAGGAGCCTAATAATCGTTAACCCTGATCTATTATCTTTTTGGGAGGGAGGGATGGGGTCGAAGCTAAAATACTCAAAATATCGCTTTTTTTTTTCTAATGGTGCTAACCTTGAAGAATTCCTTGAAGAATCCTCCAAGTACGTAATACATTTTGACACAGGTGTATTGAAAACAAAATATTGCGCGTGAAAGTAAAGATTTCCGACTGGGCGCTGGTTTTGCCGAAATTTGAAGATCTTTAATGTCCCCCCATTTTCGGCAGTGTTGTCCCACCTGCTGTTGTTTCCGACGGATCCATTTTAACACTCGGATATTTGTATGGAGCAGGGTGGCGAGTGTCAGCAATGAATTGTAGGCACCGAACTTAAAGCTTTAAATTCCAATAATAGTAAGCTGCTAGACTTACTTCTACTGCTCAATACTGAGTGACAGGTGGGGGAATTACACTTGTTTGCCCTATTACTAATGAATAGTAATTTAGTCACGCTAGCATCAGGAGTACTCACGTTGAAAACGTGGTGCACCATGTGGCCACAAACTGGAGTCTCCAACTACTTCTGCATAAATCCAAGATGGTGGCGACGTGTGATCGCCAGGTTGTTTTAGTCTCTTCACAGCCACAGAGTGTAGAACTAGCACGAAACAGTTCCTCTAAATTATCTTCTTTATCATTAAAATGCTATTTTATTTTTGTCCCACTCGTTTCTCGCTAAAATTTACGCGATTTCTAAAACTGAAGTGGCAATGAAGTTAGCAGCAGGTTGAGTTCGTTATTTCGTAGCTCGCATTCCATAGTCGAAACCGAACTTGAATACAACGACGCTGCAGTAATGACGCTAGAGCGTTAGACTCGTACTAACAGTCACTTCCGCTTTTGTCGGCACTTGGTGCTCTCTTGGTAAATTTGAGAAACTTGAGTATCTGTTCCGCATTTTTTAACGTGGTGCTTGAGCGGTAAGCGTTCCAAGTGGGTTATCCCGTAACGAAGTGTAGCTATTAATCCAAGACACAACTACACGATTGTCAAGTCAAGGGTTTTTATCCAAGGGTTTTTAGCGAGCGTTAACCGCTCCCGGTCATCTGCCCGAAACACCCGGAATGGATTCTCAGGAGGTCACCCACCCAAGTACCAATCGGGGCCAATGCTGCTTAACTTCGGTGATCTGACGAGAACCGGTGTTTCCAGTCAAGTCAAAACGCATTTGTCCAACAATTCTAGCTGAACAATATAACTGTTGCTTCGAGTCCAAGGAAATCATGAACAACCGATTTGTAGGTGACTTTTACACCACGAAAGCATCATTGGGACGTTAGAGTCGGGGAGGCATAAGAACGAATGGGAGAGTCCAATTCTCAACCCACGTTAGGGAGGGAACATAGAGAGCTACACGACACATACATTATATGATTGGATCAGTCCAATCTTGTTTTTCAGCCACTAACTGACGAATAACACGTCTGCCTCTGGCTGACATAATAATGGCTAACTCCTTATTACGTCACAGCACTGAGCTGTCATGCGTCGTTTAGTAGGAGTGAGGATTTTGTGGTTGCTCTTTTCCCCACTAACTTTCTATCCCCCCCCCCCCTTCCTTTCTAATGTCGGTTCAGGGTAGGACTTTTCTGTCCGTTCTTAGGCCATCCAATCTACAACTTAACCATAGGGAACTATTAAAATCTGGGGAGGCAAATGATGCCAAAGAAAGGTCTCAATTTGAGGACATAAACAAAAGTATTTCGAAAAGTCGCATAACTGAGGAAAGTGAGGCAAACTCACGAGGCACGAGGGAAACCCACCAAAGTAGGATACGCCCTCGTGAGAATGCAGTGGGTTTGCATTCACGGCTGCTTGGACCCTTCCACCATTCCTCTCCATGTACCGTCAATGCGAAAATGGTATTTTGATTTACTTTTTTATCCGTAATTTCATGAAGTCGTGATGTTACTGTTATATCCCATTCACACCACGACGATATGAACGACCGCTAAGTTACAACCGACAGTCGCTATGACAACCTACCCCTCAAAAGGCACGTAAATAGGTTTGCATCCGTATTTATTAAAACTAAGGCTGTACCGATTCCAAGCTGCCGAGCCGATTTTCGCCGAGCAAAGCATGATCGACAATGCTCGGTAAACCAAGCACTTACGTCCATTTAACCGGGCCGAGCGGCGCGGCTCACTTCTGGTCTTGGCAGAAGGTCCTGGGGCCAATGGACCTTGAACGCGAGCTTCGGTCTAGTGGTTATTCAGTTCCAGTCTATGATTACGGTCGATGCATTGTTTCTGCTGCAGGAAGGTTGAACGGGAATCTGGGAATCTGGCTGTTGCAGACATAGGGCCTTAGGGTTTCGGGCAGATGACCAGGAGTGGTTAACGCTCGTTAAACCCTTTAAACCCTTTTTAAGGTTGAACGGCTACCTCAACAATTTAATACTGGAACTAAACTTGTAGGTAATTCGTGCAGACTAACTAGCGTTTACTTTATGCTTTTTGCAGACATTTGCTTTCATATTGCACTTGGTAACCGCATTACTGATCTGCTCGGTTCGGCTCGGTGTGCCGGGCAGTTTTTGAGCGCTCGGCTCGGGATCAGCTCAGTAGGAAAAAATGTGCTCGGTACAGCCTTAATTTAAAACCAATCTCGAGCCCATTGGCTTTTCCGTCCCGTTTAAACGTACCCCTCAGGCAGTCACACGCAATCGTTCGCTGTCGATCGTAGCAAACGCAACTTTTCATTTTTGGCGTAGCTGACTGAAGTCACCCACCGACAGACCAATGGCTGACAAAGTCGCTGCGAACACGATCCGCGCTAAGCAAGATGGTGGCGGAGAACACTTCGAAGCTTCGATTAATGCTCGTTGCATACACGAACATCTCTGCAACGAGATAATTATAGAGAACAGCTAAAAAAAAATTGTGCTGTATTCAATGGCGGTATAATTTCTTAAATAAAGCGGAGAATCACACTGTACGATGGGTCAGCGTTGATTGGTTCGTTGTTGGTTGTTCGTTGGTCAGTCGTGCTGGTGTGACAGGGTTAAATTTTTGGTGCTGTTGGTCGCCGGCGTTCCTTGCTTTTGTCGTTCGTTTGTCGTGGCGGACTAAACCAGCTATTAGTGTTATTAGTAGCACCAGCTATTAATTCCGTAGTTCCGAGTTCCGTAGACTGTTGCTACAAAACGCGATATGGTATTGATTTTGAAAAGTGAAGCTGTATAATTCACCATTTTGTTCAGCGCAGCACTTGAAGGTTTTAATTAGACAATCATCCTATTTGAAAAAAAAAAATTATAAAACCTTGGTCAGTTTTTTTAAAGTTCTAAATACACTTTTAGTGACTCCTATGTCAACATCAACCAACGTAGGCTATTTCTGCCTTGTAATAATACTTAAACGTGGGACTAATTGTTTGGGCGGCTGCGCACCACTTGGTGTGAGTTTGTGATTACCTGCATTCTGACTGTGAACTGTGCTATAGTGACCACCACAACGGCAACTCCGGATCATGGCGGCAGAACATGATACTGTCAGTTATCCAAAATTTCGTTTATAGAGCAGTGACATTTACCGCCATATTGGCACCAGATTGGCACCAGTATGGGTTTTGGAGGGCATAACTACAAGGTGCACTACATAAAAATGAAGGGAAAAACAACGGAAGAGCGGATTTCTTAGGCTTAAAATAACGTTGTTTGCTCCAACAACAAAAATCGCGCGTTTTAGGTCTAAGAAATCATTCTTCACAGCATCAGCTTCAGTATGACGTTTCTCTCTGCAGTGCCTCTTGCAGCTAACCCATTAAGGCTCCAGCATAGAGTTATATACAATAGTACTACGTCGTGTCACTGCTCGATATTGACGAGCGAAATGAAATATAAAAAGCAAGTCTGTCTGTATTTCACTTTTAAATCTGACAACTATCAAATTCAGCCTTAGTTGGGAAGCGAAGTCAAACAACTCATACCGTGTTAAATAGATAGGTTACTTTCATTGGCCCTAGAAAAGTAACCTGAGGATTTAATGCTTAGTATACACATAGAAACATATAAAATTTGACTTGGGCCAAGGAAAGAATGACTTGATGTTACCATCCGAGTGTTGAGGTCACGGTGCATCTCTTGTCTATAAGGTGTCTGCAAGGTTCACTCTTCATGTTCCATTACTGTTACTCCGAGGGCTCGCCTGATCTCGTTACATACAAGGTGCAACTAACCAATGATATTCGAAGCACGCCGAGTCTTTCTCTCACCAACCTGACTCTATTGTGGAGGTCGAGCTGGTACACAGTGAGGTGTACTGTTTCTGTATACTGTCTTCAGAGTGTACTAACGACCTAATGAAAACTCTCGAGTGCTACACTAAACAAGATGGTGAAGTAAACATAGAATCCTCTTAGCAACTCTTTTCGAACGCAACAATGTCGCATATTGTAGTAACACCTCTACGGAACTCGGCGTTCACTAACGGGAAGGTACACTTGCTTGGTAATATGATAAATTAAAGAAACTGCATGGGTAAAAAGAAAAGAAAAAACTCTTTTCGCACTGATGGTATATACGTGGAATGAATGGTGGAAGGATACACTCCACGCGAAGGATACACGATCTGTCTGAATTTTAAGCCGTCAGTGTCAGAATTCCGTACTTTTCAAGGCCTGCGAAAGAACCTTATTAATTCCAGACTTTTCAATAACAACGTTGATTCTTTAAGTATTAAGCCGTCAGTGTCAGTAAAATACCGAACTTCTCAGCTGGCTACATTGACGACCTGTCTGAATTTTAAGCCGTCAGTGCACAGAATTCCGTACTTTTCAAGGCCTACGAAAGAACCTTATGAATTCCAGACTTTTCCAGCATTTCCAGCCAGCGTACGAACCGTGTGGATGGATTTTGCATAAGAGCAGTTTGGCTAAGTTCGGCGCTAATACATCCTGAAGTGGAACTATGGTCTAAAAGCGTTCCAATTTTATACCCTCTAGTTTTAACCCAATGCAGGAAAAGGAGGTCACCGCATTTTAGGAATTTTTCAAATCTGGTAACCCGTTCAAGTCTCAAAATTGATGCTCCAATACGCGTTTTACGCTGCCATTAGAAAAATAAAAAAAAAACAAAACACTTCTTATCTCGTTCAAAGTGCCTTATTAAAAATAGCCAGCGCCAAACATCGGATAAAGGCACGTGCAGAATGTTGCACGGCTGCCATCAGATCATGAATCCTTCAATTAAGCCATCATGGCAGTCATCCAATAGAAATTAATCACATTTTTCCATGGCTGGATTTCGGAATTCAACGGTAGATTGACAGCGCCTGTGTCGGCCAATATGAACTTTTTTTTTTTTTTACAATGTTACTATTCTGTTACGTTGACAATATTGCTATTTTTAAGACCGAGGAGAAAAAGAGGTGAAAAACAAGACGGCGAAAAATTGAAAAGAAAATCGCACTGTGTGTATCAACAATTCAATCAGATTTAATCCCGTCAGAAACTTGATTACTGGTATTGTTGCAAAAATCCACAGGTTTGGTGCCGTTTTAAGGCAGTTTAGGATTTGAAACGTGACTATGAGACCTCCGCGATTCGGCCGAGCAGCCGTAGGACGTTTACAGGTGACAATTAACGAAACGGTGGAAAATAACAAGATTAAAAACGATTTTTTTTTATGAAAAACAGGAGAAATTATCCGGTGATGTATACTTACTCATCTTAACAAACGAAATTTATCCAAAAATTCTAAAGACAACTCATTTCCTTTGTTTAACCTGCCCTCCTCGCCACGTTTTGGTATTTCTATGACACCTTTCGTCCCATAGTTTCTTTAATGAGCCCATTTTGCGACTCAACATTTTGGGAGGGGAGAGGGGGAAAGGGTGGTTGTTAAATTCCCCCGAACTGCCTCTCCCACTACATACGATTGGATCTGTTTCAGCCTAATTTGTTGAAGAAGTAAGTCTGGTCGGTGATTAGAAATGCGTTAAACGGGACGGAAAGCCAATGGGCTCGAAATTCCAGTGGCGATTGGAAAAAGTGTATGCTTACATGTATATGTGTGCGTGTTAAATGCTTCCTATGGAAGTTTCCTTTAGGCCGTGTCAGTCTGGCTTAGCGGTAGGGCCTTGGCCTTTGATTTCAGAGGTCCTGGGTTCGATTCCCCGCTCAGGCAGTCTGACATATAAGTCCAAAAGGCAACGTAAATAGGTTTGCATCCGTATTTAGTTGATTAGAAATGCTGCGACATTGCGATGGCTGTGGGTTCAAATATTCACGCCTGCTCTAGCCGTGATCCTGCCCCTGCAATGAACAGTTTTCCCGGTTCGAATCCCCGGGTTTCCTCTCCCCTTACCAGACTTCTTTCTCCTTCTAAAATGTTCAATAAGGTTCAAAGTTGAACTAGTTCAGCTACACGAGTGGTAGGGCTGCAAGTAATTTATTAAAAAATAATTTTTTTTTAAATGTACATTACGAGCCTGTACGGGCCAAGGTTGCCTGATGTTCAGCACGACTATCTCCCGGGTTCGATCCTCATCCCGTCTCCCCGGTTCGAGTAAGGTCCTGTGAGGCCTCGTGCTCGTGTCGACTGTGGCATGTAAAAGATCGTAGGGATTTTTATCAAGAATTATCTAGCAAAATTGTTCCTCTATCCCTCTATAAATGACTGTTATTCCAACAGGGAAATAAGACAGCAGTAAGTTTCGGGTATTAAAGGCACTGTCCAGGAGTGCCACTCGGCTTGTCGCCATAGTTGCCGGGGAGAGGTGGTTAGCCCCTATGCGTATTGGTCACACCAACCTTACTCGGTCCCCTCCTGGATTCGACGGCCACTTACGGTCCATTACTTGCTTGTTGATTGTCACCATCAACAATTGTCACCATTATGCCATTTCCATCTTCCATGAGACATAAAATGTTAATTAGGCGACAAGTCTGTCCTCCTGTTAGGAATTTTTTATATTTTTTCAGGAGGTACAGATCTTATACATCTGTACCTCCTGAAAAATAAAGAAAGATCTGCATATGGGGTTTGTTTAACACATCGCTAATGTGTGGCGCAGTGGCAACCCGGACCACAGCACAGTGACTGAGGTTGGCGCTAATGACCTAGCTGGCGAAAGCGCCATTAAGCCTCAATTCCCCCCCCCCCCCCCACCATTCATAATGCCTCTATTGGCAATCATGGAACTAACCATTTAAACTAAGCTTAGTCACAGCATGGCGCGCTAACGAAATTTGTTTGTGTAGCTCTTGTAGTTGAGACTATGGACGAAAGCTGCAAAAATGAATTACTAAAGTAAAAGGTCTAGGTACCCTAGTCTTTTTTATATATAAGAACTGCTGCTTTTTCACACTACTATAACCCCTACGTAAATGCAATCACAGTTTATTATTTGCAGACTGACTTGACTTTCGATTAGCTTAGAGGCAGTACGCAGCCTAGATGGGCACAAGAGATCTGCAGCTGCCTCACCTGCCACCAGGTGCGCTGGCATCGCGTATCGGTTAGCGCAAACCAGCACTTGTTCCACCCCAGTAATTACGAACAACAGGAGATCCTTTGTAGCGACCTTAACATTTCTGGCAAGGCTATCTCTTGTTCCTGGTAAGACAAGCCATCTTGGCTAGAAGAGAAGGAGATTTAAATTGGAAGCTCCCGCGCAGAGTTGGCTTTGATAACCTACAAAAGATCTGAAGCATGGTGCCAGGAGAGGAAGGTGCAGTACTCCAATGCGGAAGACACAGCTGAAAGACACTGAAACTGAAGACACGCCTGAAAGGCAAAATCTCAAGACAAAAACTGAAGAAACGGCTGAAAGACACAGTGAAATGGTAAATCCGTACCTGGTATCACTACTGGTAATGGCCGAAGATGCAACGCCACTTTGCACACTACTGCTCTCAAAAGAGCTCTGCTGAACACTCGATTGACTCAAGCTGCTTTTGCGTACACTGCTTTCCTGGTGGACAGCACTGCTTCTGCTGACACTGCTTCCAGAAACCTGTGTACTGCTGACACTCGAAGACTGTACGGAACTGGACGACACACTCTGGCTCGAAAACGACTGTTTGGACGACACACTGCTGATCGATTTCGACATGGCGACGTCGTTTGTAACACAACCACTAGAACCTGATGACAACGGTCACAACGGTCATCCCCCGTCACTCGCTCACCGAGTGGCGAAGGGGCTAAATCCCACACACCCACCACTTAATACCTCGAACTTCGACTCAAATTCCTCGAAAGATCAGAACAACTGCACCAAAACAACTGTGCCCCGCTGACCAGGTAACATCCAAGGGTTCACATGTGGAGGCGAGCCGGTGGCTCAGCACAAACACGCGAGCTCTCCAGACAGACAGAGCACCTGCCTTCTTCCCAACGGCACAGCAGCCTGCGATTCAAGACGGCTCAGCCAAGAGGCTGCATGCAGTTAAAGGCAAGAATCTTGGCTCTAAAACGAGAAGCCTACGTTAATAATGACTCATCTAGCTTTGGCTTGACAATGACTTTGTCCAACCCAAATACTCCTCACAGGGATAGAAAGAGAGAAAGACAAGAGAAAGAGCTCAAGCCGGCGCGTAAGAAGAGAAAGATAGAACGAAAGGGGGAAGTTTTACATGTGGGGAAGTCTTCTCTATAAATGGAACCTAAACCTAAACCTGACTTCCCTCAGAAAAAGTAGCCAAGTTTAAGAATGTCAAAGATTTTCCGCTCATGTCTTCAAGCTAGAAGGGGAAGGGAAGGGGGGGATGCCCCGTGAAATGCCTTTGGGTACATGCCCATTCATTGCTCACCATCGAAAACGGTTCCTTAAGTTCTTTTCATAGATTCATTTGGCAGACAGATTCGCAACGAGAACCAGAATCAACAAGTCAGTATTTCTGTAAATGTCTTATTGGTTCACCTTGCAGATACCCTTTCCAGACACGCTCCTAAATGTCTTATTGTTTCACCTTGAAGGTATATTTCCTCGTATAGGGAATCAGCCTTTAATGACCCAATGATCATAGCTCTCAAACGTTGTTTTCATTAATTTATTTCCCAGAAATACTGAGAACGATAGAGCTTTGTCGTAAATATCTTACTGGATCACCTTGCAGATATGCTTCCAAATGTCTTTATCGGCTCACCTTCCAGGTATTATTTCGCGTAAATGGTGTCCATCTTCAATGCCCGAGTGGCAATTTCTAAAAACAAAGATAACTAATAAAGGTGGAACTGATCTTCAAGAAACGACGAAAAGAATATCTTCTCCAACCCAGAAACCTTTATATTATATTGTCCTTTATAACTATTATACAGAAACCTTTACATTATCAATCTGCATCCTTCGCTACGAAAATGACTTCCTTTCGAACCAGACCCTAAAAACCGGCTACTAGTTGATGCAAAATTGCGGTTGTTGGATGAAACCGTGTCGAGCCATTGTGAAACTCAAAAAAGAGTTCAATTATCGTAAGTCGGTGAGCTCAACTCCAGTAACCTTTCTACTGCCAGTTGTTATTATTTTTTAAGCCATAAGTCATCCGTGAAGAAAACAAATGCCCATATAAATGAACCGGCTCACTTCTGAAACTTATTCGACATTTGGAAGAAGAAAGAAACCTACTGGGGTGAGGTGAGGAGCAAACCCGGGGATTGGAATCGAGAAATCTATCATGGTACAAGCAGAATAGACTAGAATAGCCATTGAACGAGCTTCGTAGTCTCTCAGACTACAAAGGCCTGCTGTGGTAGGTACGCTGCCAGAGCCAAATTTCCCCTCACTGACCAGACCACCTGTTTCAGACAGGTATATCTGAGATCTACCACCAATCAGCCACCACGACCCTGATTTAGCCATTTAAATTTAGGAAATTCGAAGTGGTTACCGAATTGCCAACCTGAATTCAATTTTTTTTTTTTTGACGGATGAACTGGCATAATTTTGAACAGGACATTATCTCGCAAGGGCCGAGTTATTGTCCAGAATACATTTCACAGCTACTGAAGGAGCCTAGTTCCCTTTCCAATCATCGACCAAATTAGGTTCTTCAGGCAGCTGGGCTCTAAAGATGGCCACGGTTGCACAAAATATACCTCCCATTTATCTAAAGTCAAGTCAACACAATTTATTTAAAGTCAATGCAATCTGCAGCACATGTGAAAAAATTTTCTGCAAAGAACACCTCACCTGGAAATGTTGATGCACTGTGCTAACTGTATTGTCGAAGCTAAGCTGACTCTGATCAATTTTTCCATATTTGTTCATTTTTGTGTGTGTCCCTTCTTTGTTATGGTTCATTTCCGACGCATTCCAATTATTTAAAAAGTGAAAAATTTGTTTTTCAGTTATATTTTTTCCCTGAATAAAGTAAATTTTCTAGTGATTTTCTTTTAATTTCCATGTAAAAAACTCTTTTACAACGTTGCGGAATACTGACTTTTGAATTATTGAATTATGGGGGTCGATTTGACCCCTCCTACGGAACCGCATTAAAAAATCCACCTATGTGACGTACGTTTAAGACAATTTGATGACTTTCTAATGAAACCTTATTGATACAAAATAACAGCCGCATCGGGGCGTATTTGGGCACATTCGGCGAAATTGCATCATTTTGTGTATTCAAATTCTAAATTTGGAATAGTTTACACGGCTAAAAAAACAAACAAAAAAAGAGCACATGTGTTCTAACTGTAATTCGGGCGTATGCTAGTCTAAAGCCGTGAGGAAATCGTAACGTTTTCTTATGAAGCCTAAACCCGTCAGATTTAATAATAAACAGTTTCCGCCGCCAGATCTCGTGACCTACATCTGGCAAAAGAGTACGTCTCAGAACTGGAAATTCGTCAAACGCAGAACTTCAAAGTTCCGACCCAGAATCGAAAATGTTAACAAGTTCAAAACAAACGTCGCTGTTGTAACATTTACGTTTGATGTTGGAGCTCGTAGGAAGCTCCGTATACAAATACCGGAATTACGTAAACACTAGTGGAAGGCCCGGGTCACAAACACCCTGAAATCTACGGGATCCGCTAACTAGGCAGCATTGAAAAATAAGAGACCAACGCAAGTCTCGTCCCCTCCTACGCCTAGATTCCCCTAAATCAGAGCTTTTCAACCTTTTTTGGCCCGAGTTACCCTTCGATTTTTTTTGGGGGGGGGGGTGGGTGGAGCGATGTCACTCCTACCCAACAGAACACATCATTGTTTATTACTAGAGACTAGCAACCTATCCCTAGCCAATCTTGCCTAACTAGACCTTTATCGGAGATCGAGCTACATGGCTATCAGCCTCAGCAAACGAGCCTCGCATTGCTGTACACGAGTGCCGTCTAAGGATGAAGACATGCACTTTTGTGGGATTTTTTTGTGACGATGCACTCTGCGTCGCGGGACACAAGGGTTCCCCAGAAAGCACTGCCCTAAACTGTCTTAGTTGGCCTTGTGGAAATTGCATGACAGACACTTTAATTTGTAAATACTTCTCTGAAAAAGGCATTTTTTTGTGGCTACTTCCTCTGTAATTTTTTAACACAAATTTTAGTCTGTCCATCTTCTCTGAAAACGCCATTTTTTTGTGAAAACTGCATCAGTATTTTCAACTCATTTTCCTTGTTGTTGTTTTTACATAAGGAAGCCGAACCCAAACCGTGTTATCTGCCTCACTGTAGACGACGATTATTTAGCTGAAAAAATCCAAGCGGGAAACCTAGGATCTTTGACATGCCACAACAGCCATGAACACGAGACACCACACTGTACACCATTAAATCAACATCCGGCCTGCCTTATAACAGCAACGCGCTGTCATGTGTCCGCGTGCTGCCGTTGCGAGATTCGGCGTAGTAATACTACAACGTCACTTCCGCCCTCGTCTTCTCGTGATCACGTGAACGACGTCTGGCCTAGCAGACGAATTGCAGGTCACGTGACAGCACTGACACAAAAACTGTGTCGTCACAACCGGAAACAATGAAACGTCATGGTTATCGTAGGCGCGCAAAGGATCATATACGTGCGGGACGCAGTAAATAAAGTTCCCGTATGTTCAACAGAAAATCTCCTAGACGCCACATTTTAAAACGGATTTTTAGCTAGGGATTGACTAACGGCAAGTAAATAAAACTTTGGGGCCGTACTTGATGTGGAGAATCGATAAAAATGGCTCTGGGAGGAATTTTCAAAACCTGAACAGGCGGCGACGGCGGAGCGGCTAACAGTATCAAAATGTTACAATGCTGCAATAAAGACGCAAGGTGCACAAGATCGGATTAGAACTCTCTCGAACAAGATGCATTAAAACCGTTTGCTATTTCACACACAAAAATACATACACAAAGTACAACATTATACACGCATATGACATAGAAGAAAAACCTTAACCCACAAACACATGCAAAACAAACGCCATAAACAGCAAACTGCCTACAACATTGAAAGATAAAAATACGTGCACAAAATGAGCACGTAATTACTCACACGAACTAGAACTAAAACAGAAGCCTTCAAACAGAAGCCTTCAAACACAGGCAAAAAAAACTGCCTTAACTAGGAGTCTGCTTGTTTCACAAATTATAAATGCATTCAAAATACATATATAGCCACTTACACGAAAAAGACTTACAATATAAAACCACAAACATAGACAACTATGAAAAAAGTCTGTATAACACACAAATTATGCACGCACGCACAAACAAACATTAAACTTTTCAAACATAAACTGTGT
>JAHWFP010143742.1:35203-51470 GCA_023313725.1 Lithobius niger | reverse complement strand
CTCCTCGTATCCATCGGGGTGGATGGGTACCACTCGCACTTTTCGACAGTAGACCGCATTTTTTAAAGTTGCAATTAGTACTGCACTCTAAAAATCACAATTTTTTATTACCTCAACTTTCGAAGTTTCATTAAATAAAAAAAAATTCAGAAAAGGTTGTACCGGTATAAGTTTATTTCTGCATGATATATTTCTGCTCATAAATAAATATATTTTTAGTGCTGTAGTATCAAACTGAAGATTTATCGGATTATTAAAAATATTATAAACAAACAAAAAATCAAAGTATGTTTGTGCTCGGATATATTTATGACATATTTATTAGATTTTATATCAAATATTCCTTTTGATTTCAAGTTCCTTAGAACATAAAATGCATAAGAAGTAAGAACCCAGCTCAAACTCTTCTCATTATTGCTTGCGGTAGCAGAAATGGGGTCAAGAAATAATTTAGTTGGGCCGCTTTGACCTTTGAAGTGAGGAGAAAAGATGTAAGCGTCCTTCGTGACGTTTGACACTAAAATCTTTCCTACGGCAAAACCCATCGTTTGCATTTCATGGGAAAGTTTGTCCGGAAATATGTTGAAACTCACGTTTGTTATATGGTTTGTAGGAATATCTACTAACGCTAGAGCATTTTCCGAGCGCGCAGTGTCTGTTTGTCACTATACTGCTGAGCTACGCGCTGACTTGTTTATCCGTATAGTTCATTCATTGGCCATGCGCGCCGCCACGGTTCAGGCTCACATGTGTGGTTACATCGAAGCGGCAGCGGGTAGTCCCCTAACCCAATCATTCGTCCAAGGTTTAATCATCATTGATAAAATTACGAAAGGAGATTCGTGTTGTTGGCGTTTATGCCGTATCTGTGACAGATGTAAAATAAAAAAGGAAAGCAGTGCTGAGATATCCCAGCACCCAAACCAAAAACCATTGTTGCGATCCTACACTGTTCCATTGTTACAAGAGTGCGGAGAAGAAGAAAGAGAGAAATGGTAGTGATGCCACCTGTAACCAATGCATCTCACGAAAATATCGCATTGATTCTCGCGGTGCTGCATAGTATTGAGTGGGCCGATTCTGCCATAGCTGTACATAATCAACGGTCCCTGGTTGCTACTTGCTCCCAACTCCTTTTATTGTTGACCAGTATTTTTGGATCTGGTTGGTTAATGGTAAATGGTTTTTTTATTATGAGCCTGGGCCCGAAACCATGCGCTCATCACAAAACAACCAACTATACATCATTCAGCAATGCAAGATCGACAACAGAAATAACAGAAGTACTCACAGCAGTAATACCAGTACCAGAAACACCAACAAGAGAAACATCCCAACCAAAACAAATATAACAACAGCAGAAACATCTCGTACTACACCGGAGTTACAAGCACTGAGAGCACACGATCACTTTCAAAAGCTCCCGACAAAGGAAAGAGGAAGGAGGGGGCGGGGGGGGGGGGGAGAACGGAAAAGCTCACCGTCTCTCACCCGTATCACGAGCAAAGCTTACTACACCACGTAATGGTGTACGTGAAGAGCGCCGGCCACCTGCTCATGATAGGAAGAAGCGCAATACGTTGCCTCGCAAATTGTTCGGTAGGTAACAATCGTCCGCAGATCTGTAATAAGATGCACGGTAAGGTTACAGCTCGAGTCAGTCTTGTATAATACAGGTAAAATGCATGATCGCCGATTGGCCTATACCGTTGTCACACATCATTGTTACATATCTCTGGAGTAGAGGACGTTTGCGTGCAGTGGCTGCTTTTTGTGAGGCGACGGGACGTTTTCGTGTGGGACAGTTGTGCTAGGGTCGCTGCTACACTGTAGGTTGCCACTTGTTTTACGTTTTGGTGTTGTAATGTGTATAGGATAGATGGCCTGCAAAAGGCTACCGCCCTTAAATAAACCTAACCTAACCTAACCGTAGAGGACAGGACAGCTGATGGTGCTAATCGTGTTAGGTTAGAGTTGGGTTAAGGATGATGGTGGACTGCGGACGTGGTTACTGTTGGTGGTTTGGTGGTGTTGTGTTGGACAAATGGAGGTGTTGTCAGTCCAAGGTGACGGGTACGTTGGTGTATTCTGTCCATCTGGAGTAATATGGTGTGTTCGGAGGGTTTTGGGTGTACGTTAGGTTAGGTATATAGTTTCATAGTTTTAAGTTTGCGGTAGGAGCGCATGACTTACGGTCTCTAGGCTCTTGATAAATAAATTTAAAGTAATTCAAAGTAGAGGACATGAATACCACAACTGTAACAAACGCTGCAGACAGTACTGAGTAATGGTATGAACGGTGTAAGCGATTTAATGCACATCTATGGCAGGGCATTTTCGAGGCACTGTGAACTCATCTGAGGGAACGAACCCCCCCCCCCCCCCAAGATGTTCTACAACTTCGAGGACGTCGATCTACCAAAAGTGTGCATTAAATAGCTTACCCCGGCTCAAAATCTTATGACTAAATCTACTTTCGTTTCGTGTTACAATACCGTTGTTGGATGAAGAGAGAAGTTCTCATTTCCTTGCTTTCAAAAAAGGTCACGAAACAATGTTTTACATGTTTGCTTGGATATGACATTCCCGCAATAAGGTATGTGTTATTCTTCCAATAGTTTATTTTTGACCGACGGCGTAATTTATCATTTCCGTTGTTTGTCAAAGGGGAAATTCGGAAACAAGCAACGGCGGAAGTTTGGTTGTTTATTTTTGTTTTGTTCTTTTATCTTAGAGGGTACATACAACCCAAACCGCGTTAACTGCTCCAGACAGAGAGGAGACAACGAGAGGGACAATTTAGCTGGAGAACTCCCGGGATCTTTAACATGCTACAATTGACATCATTACGAAGCACCACAGGTCCCTTCAAGTTTTCTTGTAGTCCGACGCAGCAATGAGTCGGTCAAAGCACCCAATGAAACGTACAGAAACGTGCTTCAAACCACAGGGGGCTTGTGGAGCATAATACGTGCCGCATCGATAAAGAGGTGCGTAATGCACTCTACAAGCCTCTTGGCTTCAAACCTTAAGCTGAAAGACCAGAACATACCCGCATGGGGATGATGGTGTACCTTAGACCTATCTTTCACACGTGTTCTCCACTTTGAAGTCTATGATCTCTATGATTTACATTAAATCTCTCGTCTTGTGACCATCGGTCTTCAATCGAGCATGTTTCGTGCAGCAGCATCACATGCTAATAAACGGCAGTTGGCGACAACTGGTGGTAAGCAAGTAACACGTTTCGAGACAAAAGTTGATGGAGAGATTTGATTTGTACATATAATGCTAGAGTCCACAGCAGGGAATGGGGCAAGGCGGCGTGATGGTTAGCATGACAATCTGATGTGTGGCAGATCCCGAGATCGATCCTGACCTCAGCCACCCCTTACATTTTTGGGAAAGAAAGACCCTGTGATACCTCGTGCTCGTGTCGATTTTGTAGCATGTAAAATATCGTAGGAATTAGTGTCGAAATTTCCTAACAAGACTGTCGCTTTCGCCTTCTGTCGCTATGTTTTCAGCTGGGAACACGTCAAAACACCAAAGTGTTCAAATTTTGGCAAATGAACAAAACTGCCGTAGCGGCGTCTGGAACTGCAGCGAGTTTGTTTATGTATCGTCTTACTGCAGTTTCATTTCTCTTCATTGCCTGAGTGTTGACGTACGGTGTAGTGTTTAGTTCTACAGGCGGAAAAGCCAATGGCCCAAGATGGGTTGAATAACTACGGATGCAAACCGACTTCCGTTTCCTTTTGTACTTACATGTCAGACTTACTGAGCGGAGGAATCGAACCCACGACCTTTAACATCAAAGGCCGAGGTCCTACTGCTGAGCCATACCGACACGGCCAAAAGGAAACGTCCATAGACAGTATTTAACACGCACACATATACATGTAAAATGCTGCGTATTAAACGCTGCCTATGGACGTTTATTTTTGGCCGTGTCAGCATAGCTCAGCATTAGGGTTTAGTTCGGTACCGTAAGGATCGCATAAAAAGTCCCGTTAATAACCAAGGAGTATTGCATTTCTTGTTCCAAAGAGTTGCGGCATCCAACTGGGCTAATTTTCAAATGCCAAATTGTATCCACCAAGTAAAGAATATTAAGTAAGTAAGTAAGTAAAGGGTTTATTACACACAAGAAAATGAAACAACAACAAAGAATATAAAGACAAATAGTCTTATCATTCCCAGGTACAGGTAAAAATAAGTACATAAAAAAATTAAGTTAACAGAAGTGAAAGTAAAAAAATCTAAAAACTAGTAGTAAGTAAAAATAAACACATGAAGGTTGGTCTCAGCACATATGGGGGAGGAGGAGGGGTTGAAATTAAGTTAAATTACTTAACAGTAGCTCTTCCAAAAGTGTCTTCTTTAAATTAGATTTGAACGAATGTATGGATGACAATTGCTTTAGGTACTCAGGTAACATATTCCATTGGCGCATGGCCCTGTTGCTATAGTTACACTGTGATAGTTTGGTTCTGTGGTACGCCACGTGAAGCATTCCGGCTGTCCGGGTCTGGTGATTATGGAGACTATAATTGTATATAGTTTCCTCAAATTTGTATGGTATAAGATTTTTCAAGGTTTTGTATGTGAAAATAATTTGATTATATGCCATAAGTTTGCAAACTGGTAGAATCTTCTGTGCAATGAAGAGTGGAGTTGTATGGTCAAAGCGTCTGGCAAAGGTCAACATTCTAACTGCTGCTTTCTGAATTAAATGAAGCCTATGAAGGTTACTCTGGGAAGTGTTGCTCCAGACTACGCTACAATAATTAAAGTAAGGCAAGATAAATGAATTATACAACATCAAGAGTGTTCGAGAGTTTAGGTATTGTTTCAAATGTCTTAAGATTCCAACACTCCGTGACAGCTTGCTTCGTAATTGTCTGATATGTTTGTTCCATGATAAATGGTCATCAATGGTAACTCCAAGGAACTTCACATGAGTTGCTTGTTTTAACTGCACACCTTGAAGACTAATGTTTAGTTGTGTTTTATCATAACGACGTTGCCGAGGACATATAACCATATAATTCGTTTTTGAAACGTTTAAAGTTAGCTTGTTTTCGAGAAGCCAAGTTGTAACTTTTGCAAGTTCGTTGTTAATAGTACATTGTAACTCATTGAGATTTCTATTTGTTGCATGTGTTGTGGTGTCATCAGCAAACAAAACGTATTTAATAATATCAGATACCTGAGTAATATCATTTATGTAAAGAATAAACAAAAGTGGGCCAAGAATCGATCCTTGGGGAACACCACAAGTAATACTTTTTTGGTCGCTGTGGGTGTTGGAGATATTAACAAGTTGTTTTCTACTGGTTAAATAGCTTTTAATCCAAGAATGTGCAACACCCCGTATTCCATAGAAGTCTAATTTGGTTAATAAGATATTGTGATCAATAGTGTCAAAAGCTTTTTTGAGGTAAAAAAAAATAGCAATGAAAAATTCCTGATTTTCTACAGCTTTGATAGCAGCATCAATCAATCTTGTGAGAGCAAGCTGTGTGGAGCGCTTATGCCAAAAGCCAAACTGTTCATCAACCAATAATTTGTGTTTTTCTAAAAAAGTTATTAGTCTATTATACATAACACGTTCAAAGATTTTTGAGAAGTACGGAAGCACAGAAATCGGCCTATAATTACTAACATCAGTTCGGGAACCATCTTTGAAAATTGGAGTGACTTTAGCTATTTTTAACTCTTCAGGAAAATGGCCGTCTTTAAACGATGAGTTAATAATAATGCGATAATGGCTCTGCTAGTAAAGACTGTATAGGTTCAAGAAGTTTGGATGAAATCTCGTCAATACCAGGTGCAGAATTATCAGATATAGTCTTCATAATATTGACAATTTCTGTTGCTGAACTAGGCCTCAAGAAGATAGAGTGCTGGAGTGAAGGCAGTTTTTTTGTGGAAGGCTTCTTATCTTTATCAAAGTTAGAAGCCAGACTAGGTCCAACATTAACATAGTAGCTGTTAAACACGTTGTATGAGTAATTATACTTATGTAGTTGATCAACGTGCTTACTAAAAGCGAAAGGACAAAGAATTGCGAATTTACATCCAGTTCCCTGCCTGAAAATTATGTTCGTCCCCTCCCCCAAGCTCAAGGATTGATACGAACTTCGTGGATAAATTAAGCCTACATCCTAAAGCCCTAACCAGACTGGCTGCTCGCGGCTGCCCGGTGTCGCAGTATGGTACAAAAAAGACTTCAATATTAGTGGTTAAACACAACAAGAACCGTACGATTGCAGCAATTTTGATCTTGTAGACACGTAGTAACGCATCGCTTCGCACGAAATTGTCTTCTGTCTGGAGAGGCCTTAAGTTCTTTGTCCCTGCGCATCGGCGATTTGTACTTCGGGCTATACGATTCCATCGTCAACTGAAGAAGGATTTTACAATGTGGATTTGAGGCTCTTCGCAGAGAAGAAGCTGTCGGTTTAGTGACTATCCCTATCACTCTGCCATCGCCTTGACTGGGTTTCTTATCTGCCCTGAGGGGGCTCTAGAGGTCCGAGTTTATTGTGTGTTGTGGGCCAAAAGAATGTTGGACGTCAAAGCCCTGGAAAATTCGTTGCCAGCCATTCTACGCAGCTAAAGCTGAAGACTTTTGTTAACCTCATTTTCCACCTGACTGATCTTTTCGAAAGGACATCGGGCTTAGGCAGCCAGTTGACCGCTGCTCAATTCGTCAGTCTGGCCGTCCGTCCGGTTAAATCTTATGGTCAGCCTGGAATGGATGAAGCCACAATAGACTGGCCGTCATCCTCTTTTCCATCTAAGCCTTGGGATCAGTCCGAATGGGAATTGACAAGGAGAGATGGGAGTAGGATGAAACCGAACGACTTTGCACCAGGAAACCAGGTACGGGTTTGCAGGTTTCTAACATAAAGGTAGTCGTAATGGCTGAACTGTAGCAGAACTGACCGCAGTTAATTAGGAATTTGAACTGATCTGTGACTTAAAAAGGTGACCCTGGCAAAGTCCTACGACTTTGATTGGCTGCATAACACTGAAGTTCATAAGGTAAAGGGAAATTATCGAATTAACATCCTTTTCGACTTCTAATATTATCTCGGGGAGGAAAGGCACAATTTTGCTAGGAAATAACGTAGGATCTTTTACAAGTCAAAATCTGCATGAACACGAGTGTATTCCCGGGGTCATTCTCTTCCTGAATGCACAGGGATGGCCGAGGCCATAATTAACGCTATGTCACCTGCCAAGATTCAACGTTAACATTAACGCTGTCCTATCCAGATAAATCATATATGAGCGTAGCGACCGTCTTTTACAGCTAAGGCAGTTAGGAGGTTTTCAGGCATATGAGGAAAAATAACAATGCGACAGAAAAGGCATTGTTTTCAACGGGAGGTTTTGGTCCCCTGGGGCAGATTTGGTCCAGTTCGGGTTCGTGCTCCGTAAAAAAGCAAAAACAAAGCTTCGGTTTCCTGACAACACAGGATTCACCATTAGTGACACAATTTAAGTTTTCTTGTTGGAAAAAAAGGAGTGAATAACGTTGATATTTGTCTGATTACTAGCTAGTAACGAACTGATTTGACGAAAATAAATTCTTCCCCGCCGTGTGTAAAGCAGTTTTGCAGATAACTATAATTTAACCGTGGAACGCACCTTTCCTGGTTTTGGGGTTATGGGGAGGGTAAAATTCAAAGTTATCAATCAATCTCCACACTATTTTAACAGCAGAGTTTACAACATTTTAGTTGAGTTTATTGAGTAACCCTTTATTATTATTTTGTTGTTTCTTTTTATAATTACGAGGGCTTGGCTTTACTTTTGTTGTTGTTTATTTTGCGCTTAGGAGCACGAACCCAAACGTAGTTATTATTTTTTTTTTTTTGCTTTACTAATTTTACTGTTTTTTTTTGCATTTAGGGAGCACGAATCCAAACTAGGTTATTTTTTTTTTGCTTTACTAATTTTGTAGTTGTTGCTTTATTACGGGAGCTTGACCATAATAACCGGTCATCTGCCCCACTAAAGATAATCAGCACCAAGTAAACAATCCAACTGGGTAACTAGATAGATACCTTAACTAGGTAACATAAACAGTTAAAATCGACCAATTATACCAAAGCGACAAAACTCTAAACATAAGTTCCCAACTGCAGGGAGCACTGTAGTATTGTCTATAACGGGAGTCGCTGCCTGGTAAAGTGTACACAAGATAATGAGAAATGTTCAACATCCTCTGCCGCCACCCCACATAAACACTGGGGGCTGGAGGACTGGTCAATCGAAAACATGCATTAGTTAAGGACTTCATGGGCTCTACCCTCAGCCTTGATATGAAAACAGACTGAGTTCTGGGCAGCATATTTAGTTTCCTTGGTACCGTCACTGATGCTTGAATTGCAAATAATGCCCTCCCTATCTCAAACATCTTCCATCATCAGACCAAACATCTTCCCATTGTGAAGCGACTTCTGCCCGAGGAAACACGTAGGTCCTTTGGGTATAACACTAATGTTACCACTGGGCAGTCCCGATGTCCGGGACAGGTCATCCGCAACTATATTCCCGTCATAGTTAGAGTGGCCTTTTCGTGAGATCCGAATAAATTTGCCCCAAAAAACGCAACAAGGAGTCTGAAACAATTTCCAAAACTATTGGATTCGAGAACTTCAGTAACTGAGCCCTGGATTCAAGAAGAGTAAGACCAACTAGAGAGTCAGACACAATCCCGAAGGACACACGGTAACTCCAGGCAAGCATCCAATGCTGTAGATATCGTACACAGTTCCGCTATCATACTCGATGGCACAAAGCGGCGCGAGTTAGCGTTTTGCAACTTCAGGTCAGAAATCCATACATCCGGGTCCCCTGAACTACCCTGGAACAATGCCTCACAGTAGACAGCTAGTAACCTTATATCAGTAGGTTGCTCAGCTAACACAATGTACTCCGTGCATCCCGCAAGGCTTGGCCGATGGGATTGAACCTTACTACTACAATGCCAATCAAACCAGGCTCCTTTGCCAATTGTACCACACGAACAAGCGATCCCAGAAGAGACAATTGTCTATACTCGGTAGCATCACATAACTACATATGATTTGCTTGCCTATAAATCGTTTCCTCCACGAACCCTCAAGCGAAAAAAGTACGCAAAGGTACATATTTTGCCCGATCCCGTTGCTTAGGTGAGCCAGCTTCAGTACGCAGCGCTTGGATAGAGGTTGTGATGGCACAGCCAGTTACAATCCGTAGACAGTTATTTACCACAACTTGAACAGAGTTAATGCGGAAAAGAAAAAGTAGGTAGTAGTCCAATTTGCTCTGCATAAATGACATAAACACAGTACCTCGCACCTTGCGAGATGAACCCCACATTGTACCAACCAAACGTTGTAGATCTTCAAGCATGACAGTATTCCCCTTCCCCCCCCCCCCCCTCATCACGTCGACACATTTGACCCAACTTAGCTTACTGTCGAGCTACAGCAACAGGTAGTATCTCATGTACTTGACATTCGTTTCCTCCAACAAATTTACTCACAGATGTACTCAACGTGTGTCCTAATCTTGGTTGGGATATCCACCGAACTTGTACTATGTAGCAATAATTGAAAAGCAACAATACTTCGTTTCGTGTTTCATGTTGTTCTGTATTGTGGCAACATACAAGCTCAGCACTTAAGCTTGTCCGTCTCATCATCGTGGGGCAGATAACCCAGTTTGTCGTGCTCCCTAAAAACAAACAACAACTTGGCACTTGAAACAGTATCGAAAACATATAAAGAAACACCCTTTCTAGCATCTGAGGACTGCAATGATGCCTATAGCGTATAGCCATCAAGATGAAAATATTTCAAGTGTCATCATGGGGCCGGGAATGGAACCCTGGTCATCCAATTACATTTCGTCTGCTTTAACTGCTAAGCTACCATGTTGGGGAAAGGTGGTCTGTTGGTCAGCATGACCGCCTCATTTGCCAGAGATCCCGTGTTCAAGTCAGGCCTCAGCCACCGATGTCATTTTCGGGAAGCGAAGGGCCGTGTGATGTCTCGTGCTCATGTCGACTGTAGCACGTAAACGAACCTAGAAATTTCCGATGGGATTTACCCAGTGGCGCAGCTAAGGGTGTGTAAACGTGTGCAATGCACACGTTGCCCTTTCACCAGTAAATACCTATTTTCCATGGTAAATGTTACTTAGGTAAATAAACAACTGTTTGGTATGAAAGATTATTTCTATAATTTTTTTTATTGTAGGCCTAGTACAGTACTGTAGGCCTGTCATTGGTATTTGACTATTTGTTCACTGAAAGTTGTAGTGTTTAGAATTTGATGTATAACCTCTCCATCGGTCGGTAAGAAAAAAGTTAACATCCGTCGGCCAAAAAATCCTCTCCCACCACCAGGCACCAGGTCTTTCTTATGCACTTGTTGCCCTCTGCCTAGGCACATGTTGCCCAAATGTCTGGCTACGTCACTGGATTTACCTAGCAAAATTGTCCCTTTCTCCTTCTGGCGCCATGGCTATGGCTGGGAGGGAATCAAAAGCTAAGCTAAGCTACCACGATGCTACCCAGATCGCTGCTTACTGGCCCCAAATGCTACAAGGGGTGTTTCATTATAACTTCTCACTGTAGTTTCGTTTCTCTTCAGTTACTGAGTTTGAAAGGTAACTTAGAATTTATATTTCTCCTAACCTCCAGACCAGCAAAAGGCACAACACACAGTTAAATTTAAGCTAGTTGAAAAATTACAACTTTTCACACTGGCACGGAAAATTATATATTTCTTTAAATTGACTATAACAGTAGTAATATGAAGAAAGAGCAGCCCCTTACCAGAAAATATCAATGTTTTGACACCTTTTTTTCTCAACAAAAAGTTTTCCGCTGCTTCACTAATCATGACTTTCATGCTGTCAGGAAGCAGATATCCCATCATCAAACAAAATTTCAGCCATTTCTGTGGCATTGTTATGTTTTCTCAGATGCCTGAAAACAGCCAAACTGCCTGAGCCTATAAAAGACACACGTTTCTACTGATCGCCAAATTCCTATTTATGTTATGCGTGCAGGGCCGGCGTCGATGTTGTCGTTGAATCTAGGGGGCGACACACTAGCGTGTGTCTTAATAAAAGCGCTGTGTGTTGTTTTGTAACTATCACATTGTCCGTACGGAGACTTAAGTTTATATCGGAAAGCCTTCCGTGATTCCTCTTGAGACAGCGATGGAAACAGTTCATAACGTCACCTGTCACCTGACACCCTGCCGTGACACCTTGAGTCTCAGCCACGTTTTAAATTCAGAAGAGGAAAACAAAGGAAGAGGGTATTGGCAGCGCAATGGTCGGTACCAGAAAGTTCTGTTGCTGTCAGAGGAATTTGTGCTGGCGCTGGCATGGACAAAAAAAAAATAGAAAGTATCTGACTGACACTCTTTTCAACTTCTGACGTTATCTTGGATTGGAGAAAGACAATATTTCCTTCGAATTTTTTTCTTCACAATATCCATTACTTGAAGTGTGCGTGGCGTATCTTGAGTTCTGCAAGTATTTTACGAGCGGCTACGTCTTCCTGGAGGGAGCGGCTTTAATCGACGGCCGCCATTGTTTTTGTAACCATTTTGGATATCAACAAGGCACTCTGCTACCAAAAACGTACAATCGATTATCTGTCTTCGTTCTGCAGCGAGCTCAAGATAGACCGCGCACACTTTAGGTCATATACATTACTTTTTTCTTCCAGATTGTATAATGGACTGAACCCAGGATTGAACCCGGGACCTCCAGCACATGCTACGCTCTTGCTCGCTAACCATCTACCTACTCTGTTCCTGTTGTGTTGTACTACAATGTGCATTCAGCGTAGTACGTGACTTACATACGAAATCTTTGGCATTTAACATGCTTACCCTAACCAGAGTGTCCACTTCGGGAAAAACAGAAAAGGGGGCTGGCCTTTCGAACTCTGTAAATGGGAATTATAGCCCAACAGATTGTAAACCACGTTTTTGGATTCCATTTTCTCGCCCGCACTGTGGTAACTGGTGAAAAAACAAAAAAAAACAAACGACGTTCATGCAAGTAGACCACAAAGCATGCTTCAGAGCTTTTGAGAATATTGATGTATATGTCCATCAAGAACATGCCCAGAAATTTCCAGCTGCATTCTGCTTTACGTTCGAGAAAATGGGTGGGATCCTCTGTATTCTTAACTAGCAAGAGAAAAAAGAAAAAAGCTTTGTTTTCAGAAGCAACAACAAGAAACGCCCAAAGAAATTTTCCAACGTACAAGTAAATGGTTTGGCCCAAATGTATCAGCCAACCAACCGTCTTTTTTTCTGTGTATGTACCGTACGGGGTGGGGTGTATTTAGTCAATATTAGGGCGAGCAGCGCTTCGTCTCTCGAGTAGTACGATGTAAACATACAGCAACGAGTGATCAAGCGGGAAGCTTCTCTTTGCTTTCGGCTAAAAATAGCCCCACTTTTCCCACGAGCCCATTTCAAGAGCGACGTAGGCACGAACGTCGTCTTGCAGCTAGCTTCTTTCAATAAAGTTAAGACTAGGTCTGCCGAGGAAGAGGAGCCTGATGGAAATTACGCATACGCACGCATCGCATCTTGCTTGCGTTTGTGGGCGGCAGTGCTTTGGTTTCTTTACTTTGCTGTTTGTAATGGGGAAACTCGTGGCCCCTGACCTTTGCTTCCATCGATTGCACAAGGCTGGGCGGCCACATCCATACTATCTCCCTAGTGTCCCTCTCCGGCCGTTTTCCTGTCCTGCGGACACAACATTTCCGCTTGACTGCGTGACATCACAAAAGGGGGGCCTGCTGCAGACGCCGTGGGCGCCGCCTGACCTCTTGAGGAAAAGAAATGCTCCTTTTGTTTTGGACGTTCAGGCTAGTATATGAGCCACCAAAGCTCTTCTGTTGGTGAAGTACTGCACTGTTTTACTGGATACTGTATGGATCGTTCACCAACGCTTGTTTGGAAGACTCTACGTTCAATTACTTCTATTAGTTACTTCTGTTAGAAGAATATATACGTTCTCTTACTTCTATTAACTACTTCTACTATAGAAGTATCTATCTATATATATATAATCTTCTATGTACATAATATGCTTAGGTTGGGCAAGCAAATTCATCATTATGCACTATAATGAAAGAGGGCGAGCGACCGACAATGTCAAACAAACAGGAGTGGCCTGTAACAATCAGTAACAATCGACATATTCCTTTAATAATGCTACCTCTTAGAGCCGACGTGAAGAGTTTTAAAGTCGGTTTAGTAACAATCACTGCATGCACGACCGTTGTTGGATTTATTGCGCTTGGTATCAGAACTGAGAAACGGGCAATTGTGCGTCCGCCATTGAAAAAAGACATTTACTTCCATAACAAAACAAATCAGCACGGGTTAAAATGGAGGGGGAGCAGGGATGGGGTTATTCAGACCACTCAATAGGGGAATCCGGGTTGGGGACGGGGGAGGTGGTGCGGGACGGGAAAGGGGTTACGGGGGGGGGGCATGGGGGAGTTCGCATAAGGAAGCAGGGGGCAGTCGGACCCTTTTCATTCCATACTGCCCACTACAGTGTTTCGCTCAGATATGCGGGAACCGGCTAGACCGGCATATGTTACGCCGGAGGTACAGCTAGTATACGTTCTATTACTTCTAGTAGTTACTTTTGTTAGGAGAATACAACTTTACCTCCATTTCGTCATGTTTTATCATCAGGAAACCTGGTCAACTAATGTGTCTACCCTTAGTCAGTATGGTCATACATTTTAATCAATATCATATGTTTAATTTACTGGTATTCAGCAGAGCATTCGGGTGTAAATTGGGTATTCGTTTTTCGTCAGGTTGAGTACTCGATTGTACTGTTTAGTATTGGACAATGAAATTTAGACAAAAAAATGTTGGCTTCAGTCTACTAAGCGCCTTTATGGATTACTTCCTCCAAAACGTGAATGGCTGCGAAAATTCGATTGTTTTAAGGCAATGGTTTCAGAAATGATGAATAATTACGACATTAAGTCCGTTTTAGCTGTTAGACACTCTAGGATACGAGTTCACTTCTCGCACGCAGGTGAGACGTTCGAAGTAACCAATGACTTGCAGACTGAGCTTTAGTAATTTAGTCTGGATAGGATAAGGTTTGTTGCAATTTAAACATTGGCGTAATGCACTTTTGTCCTTCGTGAGTGTAAGAAATAGTGTTAATGACTTTACTTTGGAAACTGATATTCACCAACAAAATGCAAGCTACAAATGAAAACTTAGCTTTCCATTTTCCTTAAAATTATCGGCTGAACCAGCGACGGAATCACTGGGGGGGGGGGGGGGGGGCAATCCCCGCCCCAAACCAATCAAAAATAAAAGAGGGGTTGGGACTTGCATACGTTGAAGTCAAATTCGCCACGCACAAGTTCATATTGGAAACTTTTTCCGCGAGGTTGAATTGTCCCATGTTTTGTGACCCAATTGTCGTGAGTTGTTCAATTCCAAATTTATTCTTTGATGCCTAAACCGACGACTGAGGCAACCACTTAATGGAAGGGGGGCGCGGAATACAAGGTCACAAAAACATCAACAATGGTCGGTATTCGTTCAACCAGATTAGCTTACAGTTTCTTACAAATATAAATCTTCAATTCAACTTCATTCAACTTATATTCCGAAATATCGCGGTATCTGATCGCTTCGCTTCTTGTTTGATTGATGAAAGTATTCAACTCAGGAGAGTCATTTCTCGGCATGGTCACTCGGACACTATTAAATCAGACCGCGCTTCGCGTTAGGCAGGGAGGGGGGGGGTTTCGCACGGGAAGCGAAAACATTGTAAAACCTCTACTAATCACTGCCAGAAAATGAAACTCCGGATGTGGATTAGACTAAAGTAAAGACTGAAAAAAAAAGACAAACGATAAAAGAAGCCGCGAAAAAAAGATGGCCACGGAAATCTGAAGGAAACCGTTTGCTATTTTCTTTGTTTTGTTTTGTTTTGTTTTTCGTTCTTACAGGTTGAGTTGGGAGGGGGGGTTTGAGGCTTAATGCTTGTCGACACCAGGTCATTAGTACCAACCTCAGTCACAGTGCAGTAGACCGGGTTGTCACTGCACCACGCATTAGAGATATTAAACAAACCTAGGTTAGGTAAGAAATTTCACTAGGAACGGTTATTTCCTTCTGCTTTTTCTTTCCTCATTTTGTTTTCCTCGGATTGTTTTTCTTCGGCTATTTTCCTACGGTTATCACCGACGTATTTTAAATTTTTTTTATTTTCACGGCATATTTTTTTCTGTTGGCTGTTTCTGTCCATTTCTTTTCCCGGGCTTTCGTTCTGCGGAAATCTTTCTCTTTGGTTTTTTTTTTCCCCTAGGCTTGTCTTTCCACAGCTTTTTAATTCCTAAATTCAACATTTCGTGAATGCATTTCTTTAAAACAAATCCGCAAAATCGACTTTCAAATCGACTTTAAAACAAAATCAATTTTAAAACTGTGAAACTGTTTTAAACTATTTATAGCTAAATGGAATAATACTTTTAAAGTCAATTGAGTACTTCACAGATAGATTCATTTGGTCACGCATAATGATACTTTTTCCTGGGACTGAATACGCCACCACATTTTTTTTTGGCCTATCCAGATTCCATAAATAGAGATTTGCAGTTTGTGCAATTGACTTACTTCATTTTGTGTTCAAACAATTTTATTTTTTCAGTTGCAATAAATAGCAAACACAGTATTGTATTTATTTTGCGGTTATTATTATTCGTTTATTGAATTTTGCAACTTCGTAATATTAAAGGATTTCCCATAACCAAGCATGATTATTCAATGTGCACTTGTAGGTGCCCCTTCCAAACTGTCTAAATTTCATTATCTAATACTGTACATTCGTTATTCGGCAGGTTGTGTACTCGGTTGTAAATTCGGTATTCGTTATTCGGCAGGTTGAGTACTCGGTTGTATATCTAGAACTGTCTAGTACTATCTATCACTTGCTTGCACCAAGCGAAGGAATGCACGACGGCGTTTCTTTAAACGAAACAAGCAAACCACGACCTCCTTAATTATTGAGTGAAAATTGGTTCATCCTCGTGCACCTGGGAGCAAGCTGTAAAGGTTAACAATATCACTGCCGCTAGATGGCGTCATGGTATTTTCGTTCGCATTTCAGTCGGTGATAGTGCCACTTTAAGTACTCGGTTGTACATTCGTTATTCGGAAGGTTGAGTACTCGGCTG
>JAHWFP010143742.1:842-35193 GCA_023313725.1 Lithobius niger | reverse complement strand
TTATTCGGCTGGTTGAGTACTCGATTGTATATTCGGTATTCGTTATTCGGCAGGTTGAGTACTCGGTTGTATATTCGGTATTCGTCATTCGGCAGGTTGAGTACTCGGTTGTATATTCGGTATTCGTTACTTGGCAGGTTGAGTACTCAGTTGTACATTCGGTATTCGTTATTCGTCAGGTTGAGTACTCGGTTATATATTCGGTATTCCGGTATTCGTTATTCGTCAGGTTGAGTACTCGGTTGTACATTCGGTATTCGTTATTCGGCTGGTTGAGTACTCGATTGTATATTCGGTATTCGGTATTCAGCAGGTTGAGTACTCGGTTGTACATTCGGTATTCGTTATTCGTCAGGTTGAGTACTCGGTTGTATATTCGGTATTTGTTATTCGGCAATATTTCGGTGCTTTCCCAATCAGAATAGGACAGATATAGAAGTTGTCGTTGAATATTAACAGGCTACTTATTTAATTTATTATCATTTGATTTGCCTTTTGTTTGATAGTATGAAAAGGCCGATATACATAGGCATATTTAGCTCTTTAACAAGTAATGGTGATTTTCAATACAGATGAGATCCATTTTGGGACCTTAATATTCCCATACATCAAATAACGGCAAAATAGGTTGAGAACCAACCGCGAATTAAACACTTTATTTTGTAATACAGCTGCGTGTTCTATTCTTTTTGCACTGTCAGGCCAAGCAGCTTCTCGAAACAAGATGGCCTGACAATAATTTAAGCATTCACTACATCATGGAATGATGCACGTTAGTGTGAGTAGGATTCGAGCAAATAATGCTATTTTACCAATATTAAGGTCAAGACACATTTTTTTACTATCCTAAGTATAATTTCTAACCTTACGATTTCGTAATGTATATTTTTTTTCTCCCTTGCACTAAATACTAGTTTTTCTTCATAGTGAAAAAATGCTGAAGTGATTTCCTGCATTTTCGCGAAGGTTTTCATGCCATTGTCAGACTTGTTTTGTCAGGAAATCCTTCACGAAAATGCTCTCTTCTGCCACAAATTAATTCTGCCACATGGCTTCCTGTAGTAAGATGATGGTTACTAGAATATAGTTACTAGTGATGGTTACTAGATTATTACTGAGTGTAATAATGATCACAATTTTCATATGCAATTAAATAATCAGTAGTAATATCAGGCGAGTTTTTATCTGTTATACGATGGCAGTTTCTCCAAGAAATCTGTGACTTGACATTAAAATTAGTGAATGCTAATTATTTCCTAATTATTTCTCTGAGCGCACAGCACGAGGGATATAATTTCAAGTTAATTAGCATCAGTTGTTTCAGTCTGGTGACAGACTGGGTTGCGGAAACTTTAGTCGTGTACGGCCGACGGCGAGATATTTTAGTGGAGTGTGTCCTAGTTCAAATTTCAAAAGAGATGATTACAATTGTTTTGTTTGCTGGGTTATGTTATGCTGTTCTATATCCGCCATCAGTAGTTCTTTCAATGTTTCTCCCTGAAAAGAACTTACCTTTTTGGGGGGTGCAATAAATGAAAAGGTTTTATGCTGACAGATCGCCCGAAAAATTTTAAACTGAGTGCGAAAATACACAACCTAGAATACGGAAAAGTTATCTGCTGGTATGTAACAATTAAAGACGGAAAGCTGAAGGCTCAACAAGAGTTAAATAAATACAGATGTAAACCTATTTTGGACTTATACGTCAGACTGCGTGAGCAGGGAATAGCCACGACCTTTGAAACCAAAGGTTGACGTCCTACCGCTGAACTGACCCACGTATAGCTCAGCAGTAGGACCTCGGCCTTTGGTTTCAAAGGTCGTGGGTTCGATTCTCTGCTAAGACAGTCTGACGTAAGTCCAAAGGCAACGTAAATAGTTTCGCATCTGTATTTATTTAGGGTATGTAGCAAGGAACAAGTAGTAGTAGTAAGTGGTATCACTTTTAAGTTGGACAGAACTGTACCTCCAAACATACCAGTAAGCAGGACGTATTTGGAGGCGTGACTCGCTCTCACCTGAAGCCATGGCATCGGAACGAGTGATTGACAATTTTGTTAGGTAATACCAATCTGAAAATCCTAGGATCCTTTACGTGCCACAGTCGACATAAGCATGAGTCAGCTCTTCCCGAAAATGTGAGAGATTGTTGAGGACAGGCTCGAACCCGGGACCTCTGACTTTCCAGGATCCAGGATTCGATCTTGACTTCCTCCATTCCTGGAAAACAGGACATTATTTAGTTTGAATCGTCTTGTGTGAATATATTTATTTCAAACTGTTCCATGGTGGTGGCCTATACTCAACAGGTTAAGTTCCTGCGAAATATTTTAATTCTTAGTTGAATGTTGTTTCATTTTTTCTCATAGTTATTCTGAATTGAGGACTCAACCAGCACAGACTGAACTATCCGAAAAGCAATACAATTTGTCCACTTTCTTACACAATGCTTTGGGTTCCGTTATTCCATGCAGGTAACATAATATACCAATAATTACAAATAGATTATAATAAATATGTCAGTGTTTTTCGTTTTTTAAGTTTTATTTGGTACGTTTACGTGTGAAAAAAAATTAATATGCAATGCAATAGGCATGGATTTTTGGAGGATCGGAAACCCGTTTACCCGTATAACTAACTACACTTGTTGTTTTGATTTTGAAATGATTCTCTTTTGCAATAAGAAAGTGACTCAGATCACAGATTAAAGAAGATCACGCCACGCAGATGCGACACTTGTAACGCAGCTACTGCTTAAAACATGAAGCTTCATTTCTGCAACGCATCCGTTTGATAACTCGTTGCCTTATATAGGGCACGTTTAAGCAACGACTCATCTTTACATTCTCGCAGCTGGAATTTTAATCACGATGGCAAAGATGACTTTGCCATGGTAATAGTGCTACATGGTATTAGCTAAATCCGACGTTGCCTGCAGTGTTATAATCTGTGACAATAAGAAAGAATTCCTCCTTACGATACAATTTTCCCAATCGCTTACAAACTCATATTTTTTACTGTTTCCATTGCGAGTCAGAAGAGCTAATCCAGTCGCCATGTTGAATTTTAGAGTGCAGACTAATACGCACTATGCAAGCCTGCGTGGTATCCATGCTTGTCATTCTTGTCATGCTTGTCACGTTTGTCACTGCACCTGCGCGGGCGATTGCTGCGCTTACTGGAAAAGAAGAGGGCACGCGTCATGACTGAGCAAAAATACAACGAAGCTTCGCCTTATGCGCGGAATGACACATCTGGATGGGGTGATATTCTTTATTCTGTGGCTTGAACACTGACCAAAAAATGGGGGAACAAATTTGAACGTTATCCCTCCCCCTCCAAAATAAAAAAAAATATTTACGAATGAACGAACAGTTTCTCCAACGGACAGAAAAAAATCTCGGGTCCTTTTTTTTTGTGCTGAGAAAGATGCTGCAATGTATTAATGTCTTAATGCGTGGAAATATAATCAGTGTTTTCCGTATGTTCGTATATGCTAAGCCATACACCACGTGAAACGATCATACATCATACGCAACCGATATTATTAATACACGAATTCTTCTTGAATGCTATCCTAAACCTTCATTGATCAGCTGATACTAGGTTTTGAAATAAGGGGATGCAACGATATTTTTTGCACCCTTGAACCCCTGCACAAGGTCTAGTTAAGATCCGAGGAGCGCGAAAAAATGCCCCTCTAACTCTAAAACTAGTTCAAACACTTTTTAATTTTTAAAATTCCTCCAAGTGCCTATTGTTTTTCCAGAAAACAGTTTTGGAAAACGAAGCAGTTTCTTGTTTATGTGCAGCAGTTACCCACCTTAATAGTGAATTAATACACCGCCTTAATAAACTCCATGGAAACGAGCTTCGGTTAAGGTCGCCTGCGCGCTGAGCGGCCAGGTCGCGCGGCCAGTGGTCGTCGCGTCCAAAAAACACGCGACAGGCCGCGCGGCCACGTCCGTTTTTCATTGATAACTCTCGATCACGTGGTGAAAAATGAACCCGGAGCAAGTATGGTCGCCCTGTGGTCGCCTGCACGCCGCCCGGGAACCCAGTGGTCGAGGCGACAGGCTGGCTGCTGCGGCCAAGTGCGCGTTGGTACATAAACCATAAGCATTCTCGTTGGCCGCAACGACCTGGCCGCGCGGTTTGGCCAGGTCGCTGCGGTCAACGAGAATGATTATGGTGTATGTAGCAACGCGCACTTGGCCGCAGTGGCTCCGTGTTCATTTTTCACCACGTGATCGAGAATTATCAATGAAAAACGGACGTTGCCGCGCGGCACGTCGTCGTGTTTGTTGGCCGCCACGACCACTGGCCGCGCGACCTGGCCGCTCAGTGCGCGGGCGGCCTTAATCCTGCTAAGACGACTGCACCATTCCACCCGTGGTCCAAGATTAGAACTAACTTCTTGAAGGAAAATCAATTAGCTGAATAAAGCCAATCGCAGTACGAGGAAGCTGACCATTCAGTTTTAATGGCCTTCTAATCTAACGGAAGGAATTGAGTTCTGAATCATTCGGGAAACCACAACGTAATAATGGTCTGAACAACAGGTCAGTTGTTGTTTCTCTGAGCTTTAGTCGTCCGCCAACTTTAAATATCTATGGTGTGCACAACTTAAGTGGATTTTTTTTTTGTGAACAAAGTTTGGTTAACAAACTAAGTGCGTTTCTCTTACTTTTACCAAGTAGCGTTTACGACATCATTGTCGTTGTGGAGACATGGTTAAACGAAACACTAACTGGTGGAATGTCGCTTGGAAATAAGCCAAACACTATCACCAGAAGAATTCGCAGCCCATGCCAGTCGCATTTAATAACAATTAGAAATGGTGTTAATTACCATATCGTAGTAACGATACTGGAGCAATGTCTGCTAACTTAATTAACACTAACGCAGCTTAGTTATTACTACTGGGCATATTCCTAATTGAAATTATCTAGATTATGTTCCTCATATGTGTTAATACATAAAACTGATAAATCAAGTAGAAAAAAATAGAAATTGTCGCATTAACGTCCTTTTCAACTGCTAGGGTTATTTTGGAACGGAGAATGACAATTTTACTAGGAAATACCTAGTATCTTTTACACTGACATGAGCACGAGTGCATTCTGGGGTCCTTCTCTTCCCGAATGAAGATGGTGGGCTGAAGTCAGACTAGCAGCTGGACTTTTGGCATATGAGACAGTCCTTCTATACCCGCTGAGCCACGACCCACAACAGGTAGAGCGCTGCAGCATTGTTGTTGGTGAATTTAACTATAGCCTCAATTGATTAGTATAGTTTGTATTGAAAATTGATTGTGTGGATCGCTACAGCTGAATAAAACCGATGCCTCTGACGCGCACCAGAATCCTACAAGTACACGAAAGCCACGATTTATTAATTTTCGGCATTAATTTACAGGTCAGTGATGAGCATGATTTACAGGTCATTAAAACTATGTAAAAGTCAAAAATTGGTACATTCAACGTACTGTTCACTGCATGCTTTGCAACCACGATGAGTCTCAATGGCTGGTCCTCTTTATGAATTTTACTGGTCGCAAACACAAAAGGATGTTTGGGGGAAATGGAGCCACTAAATGCTGTATGTTGACTTGGTCCAAGACCTTTTTAGTTACCAGAGAGCTTCGTTGGTAGCCAAGTAGAAGTCGTTGATTGGGGAATTGTAGTTTACGGTATTGAGGTGTGTCCGCCAGTTGCTCCGGCGCCTTGCTTTTATTTCGTATAGTTTACACGTTACCCGGTCGAACGGGGATACAAACTTTTAATTGTATCTTAGATTTACGCTTCAAAATGCTTATTTAATACTGAACCCTGGGCATGTATTGGATCTTATTTTGGTGGACAATGGACAATGAATGCATAGTAACTAACGTGAAAGTATTGGGATTACCTTGGAAGAGGTGACTACTCCATACTTTTGTTCTGTGTTTAGTCGAGAGGTCCGTTAAAGCCAGAATATTTTATATCATATGACCTGTCAGATAAATTTGTGGCCTGAAGAAGTTTCTCCAAAAAATAAATAGGACTAACTGATGTTCAGGATATGTGGTCCTTTTTTGGGGGGGGCATATTGTAACATTTTGTTCAATACACGCAGTCCTTAATAAACTGAAGGTCAGCCGCCGCTGCCGCCGCCCCTCCCCACCCCCGTCCATCACAGGAAGTACATAAACTGAGAATCCGCTGAAAGAAATTATGGCAAGTTTACAAACAACACCGATGTTCTGAAATGAGTGTGCCTTCCTAACAAGCAAGTAGAGAACATTCTATCTGTGTCAAGCGTTTTTCGACAGTGGGAAAGACTCGTGTTAACAGAGGGAAATTTGGGTGACCGGTATTGTTTCATTAAATAAACAAAACTAAGATTGATCGTAAAATTCCACCTCTCAAATTGGATGGAGCATCTTCGTTGGTGGATCTAGGAAAGGTTAATGCCTTCACCTGTTCTTTCTAGTAATTTTATTTATGATAATGGCCATGTCTTGGAGGTGAAAAGAAAAATAATTACAGGAAAGCACCGAACTTGGGCAGCATTTCTTTTCCTCCTGATAAAGTATTTGTGGCTTTTGGAGAAAATAAAAGTAGCCACTCAGTTGACCCTGATGGTTTCTCCGCCTATTTCTAAAAAAAAAAAATCGTTGAAGAACTTGCTTTTCCCTTTCCTTGTTCTTCATCTTTCGTTGTTCCATGTTGGCTAGTAAGATGCCAAAGTGCTGGGCAAGAAGCATGCATCAGAAGGGTATTGATTTAAATCCTCAAAACGGTCGGCCAACCTCTCTCACTTGTGCACCATGCAAGATTACGGAATGAATTATTATGAAATTTTAGGATTATTTTTAGTCCAACATGAGAAAACTGATAGCGACCAATTTGTATTTGTGCCTGGAACATCGACCACTTTGCAGCAACTTTATGCAGTAAATTAATGATCCATGCCGCTGGAGAAGCGTTTCCCAGTGGATGCAGTTTTGGTGGATTTCGCCAAATCTTTGGACTCGGTGGTTTACCAAAAGTTCCTTTCTAAGCTTGAGAATGTGTGGCTCGCCGGAAATCTTCTTGACTGGATATCAGATTTACTGGTCGGGCGATCTCAGTGTGTGGTAGTTGAGATGAGAGGTCCGACGTGTTTCCCGTGAAAAGTGGTATATACCACAATCGATCCTGGGTCCTACTTTGTCTACTGTCTACATAAACGATCTGGTAAGATTGTGTAAAATTGGAAAAAAAGTGTGCAGATCATGTAATGCAACATTCAGTTTTAAGACATTACACTGTTTTAAGACACTATTCTAATTTATGAAATGAGTTAAATGAACCGACAAAAAATGGTAATGTGATTGAAAATTGTCACTATCAGAATATAATGCCACGTAGTACATATCGGCAAATAAAATTAAAAAAAAAAACACATAATATATCTCGGGCAAAAACCTTCTACATCTTACCAGGGTTAGATCTCGATTACGGATTTCATCTGAATTGAAATGGTTATTATAAGGCTTTGCTTTACCTCGAGTGACATATCGACATTGTTTTGTCCTATTATTGAGTAGCTATACTAGTCCTGTATGGTCCCCATTCTTTGAAGGGATATGCAAAACTTAGAAAGGAGCCAAAGACAATTCACTAACTCTTATCAGGTTTAAGTTACAAATTCTACAAAAGTAGGCTAAAAACATTGAACTTGGAGCCTTGGGAATTACGTCATGCCAAGGCAGGTTTAAAACTTATATTTTGTCTATTGCATAACGTAGTGGACTTCGACTTAGTAAACTTCGTCGAAGGCAGTCAAGCGGGTAAAACTCGTGGTCATTCATTAAAACTAGTAAAAAAAAGCATTAGAATAAGCTGTAGGAAATTCTTTACTTCCCACTCGAGTTATAAATACATAGAATTCTCTGTCTGGTGATGATGTAATGACCCAGTCATAGGAATGTTTTAAGTTTAAACTAAACAGGTAATTTGTTCAAACTAAACCGAATCATTGGTCATCCTTTGACCTATTTACACCTAGTATGACAAACCAATGTAATGATTACTAATTTTTTATTTATCCTTTACCCAATACGTCAATAACATTGAACTGTATTGCTATTATTTTCTTTTCATGTTTTAGTAAGTGGTCAGACATCAGTGGTTTCCACCACACACACAAAAAAAACACACTCTGTACCTTTTTTTAAAATTTTTCTTGACAAATAAATGTATTGTTAAAATCACTAACCTCTTCAGATACGAACTAACTTCGAGTCGATTTTTTTAAGCTCAATCGTGGGATTCAAACATGCATTCACTTCGTTTGGATACGCGGCCACTGGACTGTTGCTACCTTCTTTGCGGGCACCCAGGGATTCCCTCACAAAGCTCGCGGTGGGCCTGGGGACTAGATTTCTGCCCCACCTTGAGGCTGTACGTGTTTGGGTACTACCGGAATGAACACTGTTAAAGTTAGCAACAATAATATGTATCTTGGATCTATCTTAGACCTATTCTATCGTTGGAATGATCATTCAATGCACGTTCCTTACTTGGCCGATGCACTTGGCCAATGCAGGGGTATGGCTGCTAAGGACTGAGGCGTCTGAGACAGTGCCGGTTCTTAAGAACATCAATGCCTCTTGATCCCCTTAATGCCTCATCATTGCAATGCGCCTTTCCAGTGATTTTTACAGAGCCGAATTAAGCCATTCACGTTCGACCGACTCCATTTCTCGACTTTTGGGAAGAAATATGCTTTGGCTTATCACAGAGACTTGCCTGCACTGTTTCCACAAAATGCTCTGTGCTTGCCGGTAGTAGTCCCCTTTTCACAGTCTTGTCAACGTGAGTGGATACTTCACTTTACGCGTGTTCAGGGATCAGACTATAGAGCAGCGTCATGTGACGTCATATTGGCTACGAGACACCATTTGGAGGTAATAGCTACAAGGTGCACTAGATTAAAATGTAACGGAAAAAACGGCACTTCTAGTCAAGACAGTGCTTTGAGAGCGGATTTCTTAGGCTTAAAAGAACGTTGTTTTCTCCAACAACAAAAATCGCGCGTTATAGGCTTAAGAAATTCATAGCATTGGCTTCAGTAAGACGACCTTCTTTTCACCCTCCAGTGCTCTTTGCAGCTAACCCAGTTACTGACTCCACCATAGAGTTATACACAATAATACTACGTTGTGTCACTGCCCTATTAAAGAACGTCAAGCCCAGTATTAGCTACTGATCCATCGTTGCACATGGCACTGGAGTATCAGGACTTTTATTCAGAAGAGATCAAACCTTCTTGCTCCCTCTTCACTGATGATTAACGCTTGGATGGCAACACCGGTTGCCCTTCATTGCTTCTGTGGAAGAAACAGAGAATTCATTCAGAGATTAGCACAGTACATACTGGGTCCACTTCAGTTTTTTAAGCAGAAATACTCACGTAGGTAATATGTTCCTAGGATCGGCATTTATCGCAAACGGCCTCACAGACCTTTTTTGGCACCTTCCCCTATTCTATTTCAGGCTCAAATCTTACATTATTCTGGTGGATCTCCAGAACACTGTATGGTTTCCCCCCAATGATGGAAGCTACGACAACGAAGGAGTGATCTACCAGCTAAGAGCGCTACAACTTCGACCAGGGAACCTACCCTGTTACCTATTCCGTCTTTTCATTCCGGGTGGTTACGTAGCTAGAGTGTACATGGCTGGAGCTGATAGTGGCTACAATGGATGCTTCAGCGACGTAGAATGGGCAAGAGGATGCTGCCCTCCCAAGGGAGGAGCAGAGAAAACCTTTAACGCTTCTAGCAATGCGCAATATACGAAGAATGAAACTCCGGGTGTAAGGAAGCTGAGTACACGATGATCTCGATGCATAAGCGCTAATAACACGCCACCTCTAATTAGGTAAAGTGTACCATGTCCGTGAATATTTGACACGGCGGGAAGCAGGGAGAAACATATTTGCTCTATCCACGATCTGTCTGGTCTATAGGCTCCCGGAATTTGGATCTCTGCTCTAGCTCCGTCCGCTCTAATCATGCCGCCTTCCGAATTGTAGTGAAAGATACTTAAAGGTCCTTGGAATTATTATGGGACCAGTATTTAAAGGTCCACAACTCCTTTGAGTCCATTCTCCAGTGTCTCCTTGTGTTTATTACAGTCTTCCGCATAAAACGATTCATGTCATCAAGGGTTGTGGGAACCTGAAGAAATACCTGAACAATACCAGAAACTTTGAAAGCTGGGAAGATATACTGAAGGTATCGACATGTTGCTAACATATAGTGTTCACATCCGTTTATAATGGCTGCCCCGTTCTAGGAGTTCATGTAGTGTGATAACTGGGGAGAAGGGGCGGGGGGAGAATTGATATGGATCAGCTGGACAGTGTTCTTGCAAGTTTTAGAAATTGTTTTATCGCCTTATTAACCCTTATATACCCTTTATACCTTTATTAACAATGTTCCGTTTTTGTTGTTGTTTTGGCAGTGGTTTTGTCCCACTTATGACGGTACTCTTCCTCAGCCATTTTTGGTTTTGTTTTAGGCATTCTAGCCATTATTGTTTTTGGCTCACTAGAGAACACATTTTACTATAGTTTTAACATTAGCTAATGCAAGCTTTTATGTGACAGTCGGATGCCCCAGTGGGAAAAGGAGGCGGCGCAATCGATTTTTAAGATTCTTTTACAGTTTTTAATTGCTTGCTGTTTTAACTTTTAACTTTCAAACTTGCCAAGTGCTGTGAATTTGCATTGAGTTGATTATTTAGGATAGTGCTTTCCTGTGTGGTCACTTACCTGTTTATGTTTTCCTGGTTTCTTCTCGTTGGTTGTGGCTTCGTTTTGTTACTTGTTTCATGAGTGCGTACCCTCAGTGGGGATCCCCAGTGCCAAACAATACACTGGGCTTTTGTTCGTACTGTAATTTTCGTTACTAAAATTCTGTAAATAATAATAATAAGTTTGTTGCAAACGCAACCGTAATGGCACGGGCCTGGTGGTCACTAACTGCAATCCAAAGTTAAAACTAAAAATTATTAATTACAAAAGTCTAAGAGTTTAAAAGTTTAAAACGAAGACAATGGCTCGACTGCAGAGGAAGGGTATCTGGTGTTGGGTTGGGGTCATGAATGCCTTACCACCAAGGTTAGACCTCCCAGGGACACAATGGTCCCCTTCACCAAACGTGAGGGACAAGTGTGGGGGAAAACCGTATCATTGTCAATGTTTCTTAAAAATAACAAGTGGCTAGAACGACTACCTAGTCGCATCCGGTCTTCTGACAGTTCTGCCACTACCAATGGTGAGGCGCACACCTCTATCACGCATTGCAACAGCTATCGCTATTATACAATCTAAAAGCAGTAACCATCAGAACTTCCGGTTAAAAATGTGTTAGCTTTCAAGCTTGTTTTAGATTTTAGGCGTATTTGTCAACTTTTAGGCCTAATTCTTACCTGGAGCTTTAATTTCGTAGTAGCAGGTAACGGAAATTTGATTTGTATAGTGCGCATATTAATTTTTGCAACACGGTGCGCCTTAGGGTATTACATTATTAAACGTAATGTGCAACGTAGCCTATATAGATCAGTGGTAGTAGGGAAGTTACAGGAGAGACACTGTTGATGAAGCCAGGAGCTACTCGTAGCAACTTGACGTTGCCGTGGTAACGTGAGTTTAGGCGTAATTTTTTTAACTGTAGTTTTAATTTCGTAAGTAGCAGATAGCCCTAATGGAGAATCTGGTTCGATGGTAAGCCCATTCATGCATGCAACAATGCGACGAGACTATTTTAAACGAAGCTACAATGCTTTTGTTATTACGGCTGCAGTGGTATCCTTAGGATTTTAATTTGACGATCAAATGTTGTTATTTTAGTTACGTCGAAGAAGTCTATCTATATACATAATTGCACAAGATCCGCAATGCAGCCATCTGCAGCAGCTGCATACAATACCATCTCCGCCATCTACCGACGGAACGGCAAATTATAAGAGTAGCAGCCAAGCCCCGCTGAGATAGTAGCTGCGCCCGGAACGCAACGGCCAGCAACGCGAACTTACGATGCCACCTACCGACCGAACGGCAAATTAAATGAGGGGGGGGGGGGGGAGGGGGGGGGAGGGGTGCGAGACGACGCGGAACGAGCGAGCGAAGCGAGCGACTCCGCTAGTTAGCTATAAGGAAGTAACGATGTTGTAATTTGCCATGTTACTTAACTAACTTTTGACACTGAATCTAACGTTGTAAACAATGGTCGTCAATATCTGGTACTGTTGCGAAGTTGAAAAAGGCGACGGACAGACGAACAAAGTCGTTGCAATAGTCTTCTCAGCTGGTGCAGCTGTACAGAAGACTAAAAAATGATGCATCGCAGTTTAAAGCTCGGTCAAAGTCAATTGTCAATCTTAATTAAGATAATAAAAAGTTATAATAATAAAGCTATAGTAACCAGGGAAGACATGACCAGGAACAAGCGGGCATTACATCAGTCCAACAATCACGACTCAACTAACAGGCGACAACACATTTGGGTCTTTTTAGAAATTTGCCAAAGTTATACTCGTCAAAATGATGGCTGAAGCTGTTGACGGAAGCAGCCGTAACGATTCGCTCAGACAAACATTCCACACCGGGACCATCCTAACAGAAGAAAAGTACTTCTGTCAAGAAGTAATTTGTAACTTTGACCCCTATGTTCCTGCTCACATGGCGAAGGTCAAAGAGTGGTAAAGCTATCTCCAGAAAGCCGCGCAAAATTTTAAATGGTAAACTTAGGTCAGCCTTAAGTCGGCGCAATGCAAGGGAGTCCAGCTCGAGACGCTTAAGACAGCTGTGCAAGGCCGCGAGTTAGCCGTTTCGTGAAACGATGCTGCACCGATTTCAAATGATCAATGTCTCGCAACAGGTAAGGGGACCAAACCTGTGAAGCATACTCCAAAAGTGGGCGAGCATAAATTTTAAAAGCACTGACTCTTGTTTCAACACAGCCAGAATTAAAAATCCGGTTCACAATTTCTAAACGACGATAAGCATTTGCCACTATGTGAAGTAAGTGCTAAGTGAGGGCGGTGAGGGTAAAAAAAAACAGTATGAGAATTGAAATGAACTCGAAAGATTGAGGATTATGTGGAGATTCACCCTGCAAGCCGTCACACTAATAGGGGCTGGTAACTAGATCACACCAGAATGATAGTGGGAGTCTGGTATAGTTAACGCATCCAGCTAGTATTTGGTTCGAGTTCCAGTGGAGCTGGTGTCTGTTCTGTCGTTTTCAGATTTATTATTTAGCATATAGCTTACCAGAAAACCAAGTCCTGGTGCTGAAACTGTCAGCTACTTCAATTATTTCTTTTCACGACTACAATTTCTGATTTTCGAAACATGTTATTTTGGTGTGTGCGTGAAACATCATCTTGAAATGTTCTCTTCTCTTCCGTCTTCTGTCATCCAAGAACTTGTGCTTTTGTCGTTTTTTTTCCCCTTTCTTTTATTTTTTTTATTATTCCACAGCTGCGGGACGTCGGATTTCATCATTGAGGGAAAGAAATTACCTTCCCACTGGTGGTGCGTGGTTGTTTGTACAAGTCACATCGGGATAAAGAAGGAGGGCAAAAAAAGGGGGGGGGGGCGGCAAAAAAAAAAGTATGACGCTCTTCAATTCCCAAGACTTTACAAACTCTCCGGCAGAAGAAGGGGAAAGAAATCCCATTTCGGAAACAACGTAAATAAAAAGTAAAAGAATAAATAATAAATAAAAAATAAAGAATGTAAAAGCAGTAGTCTTATGACAGGTCGAAATGACAACCTAGGTGTTTCTGCAAGGAATAGAAGAGACTACTTTTTTTCTGAAAGTCTCTGTGTTCTTCGCCTCATTTTCATAACCTTAAGCCCGTAAATGTGTCAGATTTATGTCCCTATCTTAAGAAACTCACTAAATCACCTGCTGAGAAAATTCAACGGTTTACTTTGGAGGTTTGTCGTGCTCCCAGCCGAAGTCAGAAACCGATAGGGCCAATTTTGCTAGGTAATTCCAATCGGAAGTTCCTGCCACATGCCACAATCGACATGAGCACGAGGCATCACATGGCCCTTCTCGTCCCGAAAATGCCAAGGGCAGCTGAGATCAGGCTCGAACCAGGAACCTCTAGCGCATGAGACATTCGTGCTAACGGTCAGGCTTCCTTTCCCCATAAAAACATGAAAGTTTACTACCCTAATTTGTTAGCCTTGTAAATTCATATCGTGTGGCTCAGTGGCAGGATCTATGACTTTGGTTTCTAAGGTCGTAGGTTCGATTCCCTGCTCAGGAATTTGACATTTCAGTCCAAAAGGCAATGCAAATAGGTTTGCATCTGTATTTATTTAAGGCCGCTAAAAATTAATTAAGTGGTTCTCGGGAGCGCACGCATGGGTTTTTTTTCTTAACGCATAAAACATTTAAATTCAGTTTTTCAGTAGAAATACTCGCCTAGTTAACACGTTCCTATGATTGGCTTCTCAAAAATCCCTACGATTGGAGTCTCAAAAATTGGTAGCTGGAAACACATTTGCAACGTTATTGAGGGTCATAATATTATGCATTGAAAGCCGCTTAGATGACGTTGCCTAAAAATAAATAGGATCACGCATCAGCACTTTCACCAAACATTTCCTGGAACCGATGGCCACATCATCTCTCTGCTCCATTCATATGATCGCCTCGAAACGAATCTAAGGGTCGTTCAGAGGCATGTCACACTTAAAAACTTAGATCCAACTAATTATTTTTATCATATATGCAACTGTTGCACGGTGATCCTGGAATTAAAACTTAGATATTGTACTCCACAACAAAATTTAAGCTACTCATTTTGTGTTGTTTGGTAAAAAAAAAAAAATCCATCGCCTGCATCTGACATATCAGGAATAAAACGTAAAATAAAAACACCGCCCGCTCACGTCAATTTTTTTCAGCACCACTCTCGAGAACCACTCAATTAATTTTTAGTGGCCTAATAAATGGTGTTCAAATGCAGTTGGTGGGTCTTCCGTCTTTATGGCAGTATTAAATGCGTGGCGGCATCATAACAATTTATAAATTCTTAACCCAAGAATCAAGTATCAAGTATTTTCTCAACCCTCAGCTAACCCATAACCGCCTAGATACGAACGTACGCCTTCAACGTATAACAGCGAAAAACTAAGTCCCAGCGCGAGCTTTGTGAGTGGTCCCCGGGGATCCCGAGCAAAGCGGGCAGTCACAGCCCAGTGGTCAGCGGCGTCGGCTCCCAACCAAGAGAATGCCGGTTCGAATCCGAGAACCGACCCATTGGTTGCAATCGAGTATTTTCTCAACCCTCAGCTAATTGGTGTCCCTGTTTTAAGACCAAAACTCGATTAATTACTGCCTTGTCAACACAGGGCCCACAGATTTACACTGGCGCATCGTTATCACCTCCATGAATGGGTCCGTCATACTTTTTTGTTCTACGTATCTAATTTGTAGAATGCAGGCCCGAGCAAGCTGCTGAGGGAAAGGGAAGAGGGAATAATCCAGGAAAGCGAAGGGGCACGGGGATGTATAATCAGTACTGTGAAAATTTGGTGGAGTTGCGGCTAAGGGAGGGGGGGGGGGGGGGGGGGGCCGGCAGCAACAGGGAGGGGGGGGCCCCCCCCCCCCCCCCCCAGCCGCCGGGCGCATAAATTTTAAGACTCTAGGATGGAGTTTTCCTTTACATTAAGAGAAAGGGCCATTTTCAGGCCATAGGAGAGCTCCCATGGTGGGGATTCCCACGCGCCCCACCTGGGCAATCCGGGCCTGGTGGAATAATTTATAATCGGAAATAATTCAGAAATCTAACTTAAACATTTACAAGAATAGGCTGGATGTGAAAATATATGTAATAATACTACGATGAATCCTGGCGACCTTTTCCGGATTGAATGATATCACTACCTTTAAAGGCCGATCATTTTTTGGAAACTTGGTGGCTTCTCTCATACCAGTTTTGGTTTTGAGTGGATTTAATATACTGTTATTATGTCTGAGGAAGTAGCCTAACAAACAGCTTAAGTATTAAATTGGTTGCTTTACATACATAGTTGTTGTTACTTTTCAAATGAGATATCTATTTAAAAGTATATAATTAGGTTATTTGTATACTCGTGTTATTGTGTTATTAAAGTGTGCACGGCCTATCTTGAGTTCGCCGCAGAACGACACAGATAATCGATTGTACGTTTTTGTCAGCAGAGTGGTTACAAAAACAATGGCGGCCGTCGACTAAAGCTGCCCTTTCCAGGAAGACGTAGCCGCTCGTAAAATACTTACAGGACTCAAGATACGCCGCGCACACAATAATGCATTATTATGCACTATGTAAGCAACCGTTGTTTCGGCTATGTAACGCTCCTATATGAGCAGTTTAATAGTTATTAATAAAGTTAGAGTAGTCCTAATAAAAAACAAGCAATGTGAACCGGTTCGTAATCAGCGATCGGTTCATCTTTTTAGCTTTCAATTTTCCTGACGTGGTTTCGCAAACTTCCCTCTCCTTCATCATTACGGTTTTCTTGTCCGTTATTTGCTGACTCATCATTGGCCAAAACAAATTAATAAATTTATAACGTGCTCGAATTTCCTTCACTTTCGGTTTCACTCATTGCCTTACCTCATCCATTTTCGTAATCCCTGGGTTTTTTTCCCGGGCCCTTCCTGATTTTCTATAGATTTTTTCCCCAGGTTCCAAACGAACCCTGGTTTTAGGAATTGTAGAGCTTCCCACAATTCTCCCTCCCCCAATCAAAATAAAAAAAAAGAAGTCAATTTGGAAAAGTAACAGATTACCTAGTAGCAAATTAATAAATTTTTTTTCCCAAAAATTGAAATTTATATTAAAACTAATCTAGCCAGAAGTCTTATCAAAAATATTTGTTGCTCATTTCAAAATGTGAGCCCCGCCCCGCTCCTTCTCCTCCTCTCCAATAAAAAAGTGTACTTCTCTGTGTAGGCCTTCATAAAAGCTAAAAGCCCCAATGTAAGCTGCGTGGAGTTTAATGGTGAAGTTAAGACCATAAACCCTTGCCCGCGGGATTCGTGTAAACACAGGGGCCTTTGTATAAGTCCCGTGCGTACGTAGGTCAGTTGCGGAATTCGATTTCGCTCCCTCTTGGCACACAGTCCTGCCCCGTACGAGTGGGCAGTTTTTGACTCGGGTGTGAACTGTGAAACAAGCCCATAGTAAAACGGGCGTAGCTCGTTCCCTGATAGTGGTAGACCCTTTAAATAACCCTTGTTGCAAAGATGACTTTCCCACCCATCGAAGGAATACAATTGGAGTCGTCCACTTTAATTAGAAACGTCGCAACAGCAAATGAAAGTTGAAAATGACCGAAATAACACATGGTGAACATGAACTGTGAAACAAGCCCCTAGCAAAACGGGCGTAGCTCGTTCCCTAATAGTGGTAGACCCTTTAAATAAAGCCCTAACCAGACTGGCTGCTCGCGGCTGCACGCCGACGTAGTATGGTGTAAAAAAGACTTCAATATTCGTCCTTAACGCAACACCAACCACACGATTGCTGCAATTTTGACCTTGTACGCACGTAGTCAAGCATAGCTTCGCACGAAATTTTCTTCTGTCTGGAGAGGCCTTAACCCTTGCTGCAAAGATGACTTTCCTACCCTCCCACGTAGCACCAGCAGCTGAAACTTGAAAATGAGCGAAAAATCGAATGGTGCAGAGTTGGCAACATAGCGCAGTCTGTTATTCGTCGCCATTTCTAGAATTGACTCCAAGCGTGGGAATTTTTTAACTAATTTTAATTTTAACAGTCTTCATTAAAGACTGGCCTTGAGAGAAGACAAGCCACATAACTGAGAAAGACTGAACAGATACTAATTTCGTCAGGAGCCTGTAGCCAACTCCCCCCCCCCCCCCCGGTACCGCAGTGGTTAGATGACCCGGCCTGGTCAGCGGGAAGTCCTGGGTAAGAGCCACAGCCGGGACAGTTTCTTTTATTTCATTCCCAGATATGCGTATCTTGTCTGCTGACAACACCAGTCTTTAATGCTGACTGTTTGCTTCGTTGATCCTTTATCTTGTGATTTCTTCTTTATTTATAGCTTTATCTCATCTAGACACACGCTAGTGTGTCGCGCCAAGTTAGGCAACAATCATCACAACAAACATCACGTCAATTCAATTGTCGAGGTTGTAAACCATTGTAGCGCGGCACCATAGTATCAGTGTCTTATATCTTGAAGCGTAAGTACCTGAGATGTGCCTAACTATGCTTCAAGATATAAGACACTGACGCTATGGCGCCGCGCTACAATGGTTTACAACCTCGACAATTGAATTGATGTGATGTTTGTTGTAATGATTGTTGCCTAACTTGGCGCGACACACTAGCGTGTGTCTAGATGAGATAAAGCTATAAATAAAGAAGAAATCACAAGATAAAGGATCAACGAAGCAAACAGTCAGCATTAAAGACTGGTGTTGTCAGCAGACAAGATACGCATATCTGGGAAAGAAATAAAAGAAACTGTCCCGGCTGTGGCTCTTACCCAGGACTTCCCGCTGACCAGGCCGGGTGATCTAACCACTGCGGTACCTGGGGGGGGGGGGAGTTGGCTACAGGCTCCTGACGAAATTAGTATCTGTTCAGTCTTTCTCAGTTATGTGGCTTGTCTTCACTCAAGGCCAGTCTTTAATGAAGACTGTTAAAATTAAAATTAGTTTAAAAAATGCCCATGCTTGGAGTAACAAGTGGTGAACGAGGTACTTGAGGAAAAATAATAATGCGGTACAAAAGGTTAAATTGTGTTGAAATCGAGAGCAATGACCCACCTGACAAAAATTAACTGTGTACGAATGCCAGCTAGGCTGCTTTCAATGCAAAATCTGACCCTCAATAACGTTGAAAATGTGTAACTAGCTAGCTAGCTAATTCTAGTCCGCTCATCCCCATGTTAATTTCCATAGGGTGATTATTCATCGATACCGAGATAACGGGAAGGCTTCCAGCTATGAAATTGGACGAATGGCTGCAGTACGATACGAACCTTTTATGGTATGGAGCCTATGGGTGTAACGATGATGGCGTGGGATGGTGCGTAAGTGCGAAAATATTGTTATAACCATTGTTAGTGTTGTCGGCATCGTCTCTCATTGGACAGCCAAAGTTCGGACAATGACAACGTGTATACTGACATGCGTGCCTAGACACACACTAGTGTAGCACGATGAATCTAAACTACGTTGCCAAAAAAATTATTAGCGTCCAATTCACGAAAAATAAACCATCTCTAAAAACAAAGCAAGATAAACAAAGGCAGAAACTGGTGAAGAGGCCACCAAGTTGAGAGTGGTTCTGCCCTTCAAAGGAGTGATATCAACACACCAAAACTAACGAAATAAAACAAATTACAACAAAATTAAAACCAAACCAAAAACCTATAAAGAGGTGACCAAGTTGAGAAACAAATTGTTGAAAACCAATTTCTTGTTGACATGCCACTTTATCAGACATCTGCACGGTAGCGGAGTTGAGTCTAATACACAATTTTAAAAAAAAGGACTGTTATCATATCAAAAACCAAAACTGGTAAAAGGGGCCGCCAAGTTCTGAATGGTTCGGCCCTTCAAAGGAGTGATATCAACCCACCAAAACATTCGCCAACTAAATCACACCGAATACTACTTTGGACGTTGAATGAAAACGTGAACATTGCTACCGAAATTAGCATTGTTCTAGTTTTCATTTAACCTTCGAATTATTAAGCGGTGCGATTAACTTGGCGAATGTTTAGGTGTGTTGATATCACTCCTTTGAAGGGCCGAACCATTCGGAACTTGGTGGCCCCTTTTACCAGTTTTGGTTTTTGATATGATTTTAATTTAGCTGTATAACATACACAGTCAGCATTTTGAGTGGCATTGCCTATATATTATTGAAGCAGATTCTGTCTTGATGTTCCAGGTTGAAGGCTCGATTGCCAGCACTGAACTATTTTTTTTTTAATTGAGTTTATATCTTTGTAATTAGTCAACGTTTTCAGTGTGGTTTTCTGTCTGGCGACATAGCTCAGTCTGCTATTCTTGGCCAGCGATGAATGCAATGGTTCCTAGTTCATTTCCAGCTCGTGGCATTTTTCTTTATTTTTTTTAGTGTTGCATTTAATAAATTTTTAGGAAAGGCATTGTGGGAAGTGTTTTGAAACTAGCTTGTGTTAGGGTTAAATGTGAGCCATGATGTTGTTCTGTAGGTAAGCATAAACTGCCAAAAGGTCCTTTTTATAAATATTTTCTAAAAATTAATTAAGGTAAGGGGTTAACATTAACATACTTGAAAGTGTTATGATCGTCGTCTCTAAATTTTCTATACCATCAAAGGCTGATTTGTAGTACGCACACATGCAGTTTAAGGCAAGTACTGGCTTGCAGCTTTATTTCTGTGAACGCCAAACTCTCCCCTCAATGGATTGTACAGTATAGTGCTGGGACGACGCTGCAATCACTTCAGTGTGGAGGTAGTAGTAAGGTAGTAATTTTAGTCGGGGGGGGGGGGGGGGACCAAAAAATTATACTCTGTCGCTCCCCATCCCTCCAATTGAAATGGAAAATAGCACTCTGCAGTCGTCCTAGGTAGGTTTTATGAACTATTGACCCACTGATGTGACCTCAAGTCCTTCCTGTCGTTGTCAAAGAAACTAACTTAGCTTTCTTAATAATTAACCAGAATTTATTTCATTTAAACGTTTAGGAAAAAGGGGACCATGCTTGGTTACCGTAATATATAGTTTAGAAGGAGCGGAAATGTATCCAGGGACGACGCTAAGGGGGGCGAGGGGGGTGCTCGCCCCCGAAAATCTCCCCCTGGGGGCCCCCCCCCCCCCCACCATCAGGTCAAAATCAGACGTATAAACGAAGAAAATTCTGGTTACTTAAGAAAACTATGTTAGCTTCTTTCACGGCGACAGGAAGGACTTAAGGTCACACCATTGGAGCCCAGTTGTTACTGTGAGAGTTGTAAAATCATATTTTTCAGCTGAATTTAAAACTATTCCAAAAAAAATAGTGTAGAAAACAATTAAGAACGTTGGGTGTGAGAAAGAATTACATGATTGTTATTTTTGCTTTTATTCTTTTTTTGGGGAGGGGGAGAACCACAAAAGTAGACTTTTCGGTTCGCCCCCTGTCTAAAATTGCTGCCCCACTGCCGCCTCCCCATTAAAAGTTTTTCTAGCGTCGTCCCTGAATGTATTAGAAGTTATGTTGCAGAGATACGTTCCGTGCAATTTTGCAACAGTTCGTGAAGAGGACGGACTAGCGGGGAGTCAGTTGATGTTCTATTAAAACAAACTTGGAACATTTTAAAGTATTTTTTAAAGGGACACCCGGCCTGCCTTATACCATTCTGCCTGCCTTACCACAGCCACGCGCAGATCACCATCCGCGCATTGCCAGAGCCAAGGTCGGCTGGGGTGGTAGCTGCGTTCCTCGCAACGCTGAACGTGGCTGCTGCCTCGGTTGGCTTTGGGAGTAGATACGCGAAACAGAATCAACTTAAAGATTGTGTCGTCACAAACCGGAATGATTCTCGTATTTTAACATCACAATTTATAATTTTCTAGGCTAGTGTCTTACAATTTTGCTTTGGCGATCTATTGGAATAATTAATTTTAATTTTTACTGCATTAGTCTTTTATATTTTTGATCTCATAGTAATTACTAGCAAACGATTAAAATTACTACTGCGCACACAAAGATAAAACTTCAAGGTCATTGTAGGCGCGTCATATTCGTTCTGTAAGAACGTAAATAAAGTTCCCCAATATCCAACAGAAAATCTCCTAGACGCCACATTTTAAAACGGATTTTTAGCAAGGGAAAGACTAACGGTAAGGAAATAAACGTTTGGGGCCGTACTTGATGTGGAGGATCGAGAAAAATGGCGCTGGGAGGTACATCCCTTTAAGTAACTTTGATAGTAAAGGAGCAAGTTTTAATTAGATGTCTACTATTTGATTTTGATCTGATGGGTTGGGGGAGCCAGGGGGGCATACAATTTGGGGCCACCTTCCCCTCATCTCCCCTTAGCGTCATCCCTGGTGTAGTGGCTGCAGTTTCATATGGCGTTTTGTTTTGTTTTGAGATGGAGTTTATTTTATGAAAGTGGGCCTCCCAAGGAATATGGAAGAGAATTTTCACTTCACGTGATTGGTCAACATGACATTAACAGGATGTTCGTTGGCTGCCTGAGATCATGTGACCTGTTGGACAACATTTTTGATCCATGAGACTACAATGCAAGTTGATCGTTTTTCCGAGGGGAGGCATATATGTTTGCCATTAGTGCATGTAGTTAGGTTTGGTTGCCTGCCAACAGGCAAACAGTTATTTCTTTAAAAGCCATTTGCCTGTTAACTACAGAAACTGCAACTTAGCCACAGCCAAAGAAGTACATGGATGCATGTTAAGTGTTGGAAAGGAAATTTAAGATTAGTGGGTTTTTTTTTTTAGGAGAAACTGTGATTAGAGGATTACACAGTTGAATTGAAAATAATGGGGAGGAGGGAGTCTTACTGATACGGGGGAAATGCACCAACCAGAAAATCCCACGAAGGTCTGATAAATGTCACGTCCTTTACCTTGGGAATAATAATCCTCACTTTCCTTACTATCTTTCTGGCAAATTTATCACTCCTGTTACTAGTCATCCTGACCTTGGGATCCTTATTGATAACGCTCTAAATTTCAATCTTCACACTGAAAATGTCATCTCCAAAGTCTTTCGCAAAGCCCATTTTGTATACTGAAACGCTTCTCCAACCTCACACCCTCCGTGTTTGCTATTTTATATAAAACCTTTCTCCTCCCAGTCTTTGGTTACTGCTCCCAAATTTGTCTTCCCTATACAATCTTTACTCGCTTAATCGTTTTGAAAATTGCCAACGTCGCCTTACCAAATGGTGTCACACTATTCGTTCGTTACCTTATTCCGATCGCCTACGTAAACTTGGGCTTTCCTCCATTCATGATCGTTTTCATCGTGGTGAGTGGCGACATGACCTACCAACTTATTCACAATCTTCTTGATGTGGACCCTGTTCTTTCCTTCATTCCAAATGTCAACTTCACTCGTGGCTACCCTCTCCGTATTTCAGGCACTGTATCTCGGACTAAACTACGCTTTCACTTTTTCACGGAAAGGGTTGTTCAACCCTGGAACTCCCTCCCTCAATCTGTTGTTTGTGCTTCTTCACTCAACGCTTTCAAATCTCGCTATGACGCTCTAGTTTCTTAACTTCTGTGGGGTTTGGGGGGGGGGAGGGACTGCTTCATGCACCGTCAATCTCTATTTCTATTTCTTGTATAGGGCAGGGGTGGACAACCTTATAAGTCTGCGGGCCAGACCTACCTAAAAGTAATGGTAAAAAGAGCCAAGACCTTAAATGGTGGACTATAACTCGGGTATTATGGTACTTTCTTAAAATAAATTAGGCCCTGTAGGCATACTAAACCAAATATATATATGTGATTTTTTTAGTCATTTAATTCGATCGTTTGTGAACGGAAGAGTTTTTTTTTTTTACATGGAGTTTTGTTTTAGACTCACATGCTGCATACAACATATTTTAAGTCTGGATGACGCAATGCAGGCCGATTGCAACAGTTATTTTTAGGCCGTGGCTGGCCGGACTAAGTGGGTCGGAGAGTCGCATGTGGCCTGCGGGTCGTCGGTTGCCCATGCCTGGTAGAGTAATAGGCTTAAGACTAAAATTGCTTGGAATACTGTAACTGAAGGAAATTACAAAGGGGTCCAACGCACCTTGTAGAAAATAAATAGTTTGCTATTTTTCTTGACTTAATTAGATTATAGTTGCCAAGATTATTATTGCCCAAAACTGAATACTAGCATTGTGGGCGACAGGTTAAGTAAAGTAAGTATGGAAATGTATGAGAATTATACTTAAACATCTGTAACTCAAAAGTTACCATCCGATTATAGCAAAACGTTTTTAACTGTGATACCAGCCCCTAACGGGCGTCCCTAACATGGTAGACCCTCAATTACCCTTGATGCAAAGAAGACACTCCCACATTTCAAATGAGCCTAACTGCAGTCAGCCACCTAACGTCACAACAGCAGGTGAAAGTTGAAGATAAGCGAAATATCGAATGGGTAACTGTACTTGGTTTCCCAGGGAGCCCCTACAAAGCTTTGTTGTTTGGATTTAACTTTTTCCGTTCATTTCTAGTTCACATTTTTCAAATAGGGCACACGTTCGCAGTAATTTATTTATGCTGTAGGTTTTAAGTTACTCCTTATCTAAAACAAAACCCACAAGGGTGAAAGAACCCACCAAGTTTTAGCCAATCAAAGTAGTGATATCAGAGCCAAAATGGCTGCCAAGTTGCTACATTAGTTGCCAAGCTAATCTCACCGAGTATTAAATCAAAGGTTAAATAAAAAACCTGACCATTGCTATGGTCAAGTTTTTGATTTAACGTGTGAGGTAATAGTCGGTTTCACCGAAAATTTGGGCGTATACAGTTTAATTATTAGTAGTGGCTGCTGGGTATGTCTATCCGCTTCAAGTTTAACACTGTGTTAATGACATTGCCTTTAAGGAGTAGTTTATAGCTGTAGTTTTAAAATAACAGCGATACCATTAACACTTACTTTCAAGCTCTATTTTAACTCTGGCAAACTTCCTTCAATGTGGCAGTCGGCAAATGTAACTCAGGTATTTAAAAAAGGTGACCCTGCTGATCCAACAAATTACATGCCGATCGCTTTGACTGTGGTTGCGTGTAAATTAATGAAAACTTCCATAAAAGTTGTCATGCTGGCCTATCTTCAAGAAAATACTGGACGATCAGTTTGGATTTTTACCAGGAAGATGTGCTACATACCAACTTTTATCGTTCTTAGACATCTTGACATAAGGGCTTGGCATCGGTGTACCTAACGACGTAATTTATTTGATTTTTAAAAAAGCTTTCGAGACGGTAGTGCACTCGAAATTACTTTATAAATTAGAGTGCCTGGGTTTTGGTGGAAAACTTTTAAATTGGCTTAAGTCATTTCTTAAGGATAGGACACAAAGAGTTGTGATAAAAGAAACCATCTCTTCATCTTCAAGCATCCAGAGTGGCGTCCCGCAGGGTTCTGTGCTTGTACCACTTCTTTTTGTAGTTTTTGTCAACGACCTGCAATGCAGTGATCAATCTACCTACCAATTTAAATTCGCTGATGATCTGAAGATAGGGGCACCTATCACTGACTTTTCCTCCGGACCACCAGCCATCTCATGTGATTTAAATTATATCCACGATTGGAGTGAAGAGTGGCAGCTCCAACTGGCTATTTCTAAGTATCTAGCTTTTCATGTCGGGAAAAAAAATTCATGCCATAAGTATTACCTTGGTAATCTACATATACCAGACGTGAGTTCGGTTAACGACCTTAGTGTCTGCTTAACGTCAGACCTTAAGTCAACCAAACACTGCGAATTTATTGTAGCGAGAGCCTTCAGCCGTCTAGCAGTGGTGAACAGGTGTTTCACATCTGGCAAATACTACTAAGATTTGGGCATACAAGGTGTTTGTTCGACCATTGCTGGAGTTTGCCAGCCAGGTGTGGTCCCCATCTCTTTGGGAGATATTGACAAGGTAGAACGCATTCAACGCAAATTTACGAAAAGCTTACTTAACTTAAAAAACCTATCCCATGAAGAAAGGTTGGAAAAAACTAAACTCGAGTCCCTTGAATTCCGCAGGCTTAAAGCAGACCTATATTTGACGTTTAAAATCGTTCGAGGTTTTTTGAATGTTGATCTTCTCTTTTTCGACCCTGCTCCGTGCCGGACTACACGCGGACATTCATTTAAACTGGCAGTACAATCGGCTAATTGTGACTGCAGAAAACACTTCTTTTCACTTCGAGTTATATCTGTGTGGGACTCTCTTCCTAACGAAGCGGTCAGGGCTCGTTCCCCGACACACTTCAGGTCCATCCTTGGTAAGTTAAGTCTACGGCCTTTTTTGAAACGACTAGAAATTTTTTTAATAGCGACTAAAGAATGAATTAGGAAAAAAACTTCTACGGGTTCAGTATAAGTGTCTTGCCCTTCTGGTAACCCTGTGTTAATGCAGCATAATTTTTATTTTATAATTTATTTATTATAAAGCAATGAATAACCGTATAGGTTACCATGAGCAATTTCTTTATAATGTAGAAATAGTTTTAAAAAAAAAAGAATAAATCACAAGGTCAAGGGTCAACGTAGCAAACAGTCTGAATTAAAAGCTGGCTTTGGAAAAATTTTGTATCTTGTACTCTCACAAGACCAGTCTTTAATACAGACTGTCTGCCTCTTGAGAACTAAATATTGAAGGAGTTTAGTCGGCTGCTAACTGGCCCCTCACCTCACCCGCCAAAGTTATGCGGTACACCTTTGAAGAAACGGGGCGAAACCACAAAGAAAATTGCATTAAAAATTGAGCGGAGGCGTGTGTATTTTCAACTCCCTTGAGTTGAACAATCAAACTAGCGGCGTTAAAACTTAAAGGACTACGAATCGATGCAGTAAAGCAGACAGAATAGAGGTTGAGTTTCTACTTTATATATACCACCTGTAAACCCAGTTATTTTAAAGATCATATTTGGGATAAATATCATTTTTTGCTCAAGTTATTAGTTTTTTTTTACGATTTTATTTTGCGTATAACACTCCACGGTAAGCGTAAAATCTTTAAAAAAGGACGTATACCCACCAAACGTAACAGGCATCCGTATTTCCCGAAACTCTGTACGAAATAATCCAGTTGCCAAATGCCGATTTTTGGCCTAACCTTAAAAAAACTGTCTGTACAGAATGTTTTTCCGTAGAGATGTTCGTTAATATGTCCCTACTCCAAAACATAATGATGCCACCTTGGCATCCTTGGGGAATTCAAAATGGCGTCTAAACCGTTCATCCGATTGAAATTTAACCGCTTACCAATTATGTTTAGAATAAAATTTCCTTTAAAAAGGTTCTATTCATATTTTTGGTAAAATTGATCCTTCTTTACGTTCGTTACGTATTTAAGTTATTTTAGGCCGTTTACGCATGTTACGTACAACAATGCATAATGTATGTTACAATTCCTGACTTTCAACAGCTGCAGCACCCGTTCAAATTCGGAAAAAATGAACGTTATTAGGCTTAGATAAAAGATGCATATTTTCCAACAAGGTTAATTAAAACTATTTATATTAATTAGGAGCTAAGCGACGGCAGTTTACCTAAGTTGTAGCGCTGTGCTTTTCTCTCTATTTTACCATAAGTTCCATCTTTAAACTGCTCCTGCCCGTTCTAATTCGGATAAATGGACGTAGTTAGGCTTAGATGAAAGAGGAAGACGTATATTTTCCAACAAGGGTGGTTAAAACTATTTATATTAATTACGAGCTAAGCTACGATAGTTCTTCTACAGTGTATAGCGCTGTACATTTTGTGCTATTTTACCACAAGTTCCATCTTTAAACTGCCGTAGCAAAGCTTCTAATTAACATAAATAGTTTTAATTACGCTTGTTGGAAAATATACATCTTCATCTTTCGTCTAACCCTCATCACGTTCTTTTAACTGCATTAGACCGGGTAGTGCATCACTTTAAAGATGGAATTTGTGGTAAAACTGAGACAAGAGCACAGCGCTAAAACATATGTAAACTGCCGTAGCTTAGCTCCTAATTAATATAAATCGTTTTAATTATCCTTGTTAGAAAATATACATCTTTATCATTCATCTAAGCCTAATCTGTAGCTGTTTAAGTTCAGGAATTGTAACATACATTACGCACTGTTGTATGTAAAATCCGTAAACGGTCTGTAATTACTTAAATAACGAATTACAGCAAGAAGGATCAATTTTACTAAAAATATGAATGGAATCTTTTTTGAAGGAAATTTTATGCTAAATACAATTGGTAACAGGTTAATTTTCAATCGGATGAACAGTTTAGACGCTAGAGACAAAAAAAAAACATTTTTCGTCTCCATTTTTGGACGCCATCTTGAATTCCCCAAGGATGCCAAGATGGCATCATTCAGAATTGGGTTACACACACCACACATGTACACAATCAGCAATGAGCGATTGTGCAGACTATGTTTTTGGGTTTTCGTGTTGGCGAATGTTTTGGTGTGTTGATATCACTCCTTTAAAGGGCCGAACCATTCCGAACTTGGTGGCCCCTTTTACCAGTTTTGGTTTTTGATATGATATCGATCCTTTTTTTTTTTTAAATTGTGCATTGACTCAACTCCACTACCGTGCAGATGTGTACTATAAAGTGCCACGTCAACAAGAAATTGGTTTTCAACAATTTGCTACTACCTTTTGCCTATAGGCCGAACCATTCTCAACTTAGTCACCTCTTTATTGGTTTCTAGTTTGGTTTTAATTTTGTTGTAATTTGTTTTATTTAGTTAGTTTTGGTGTGTTGATATCACTCCTTTGAAAGTCGGAACCACTCTCAACTTGGTAGCCTCTTTACCAGTTTTTGGCTTTGTTTATTTTGCTTTGTTTTTACAGTTGATTTATTTTCGTGAATTGAACATGAATACAATTTCTTTACAACGTTGTTTAGATTTATCGTGATACACTAGTGTGTGTCTATAGGCACGCAAGTCAGTATACACGTTCTCATTGTCCGAACTTTGGCCGTCCAATGACAGATGATGCCGACAATACTAACAATGATTATAACAATATTTTCGTACTTACGCGCCCTCCCACGCCATCCCCGTTACGCCCCAAGGCTCCAAACCATAAAAGGTACGCAGTTTGTATTGTATTGCACCCATTCGTCGAATTTCATAGCTAGAAGCCTTCCCGTTAACTCGGAATTGATTAATTGTTGGCGGAGCGAGTGAGCGAAGCGTAGCCTATAACCGACACCAAATTGCAAAATGTTGGTTGGTTGGTCCGTTGGTCTCTTGGTTGCACATTTTTAGTCTGGGTGGAGCCTAAACGAAAGATCGGATTGGAATGAAATTTGGTACAACGCTTGATACCTCAAACAGTATTGCTGAGCCAAAATTTGACGTAAATCGAACAATTATTACGGGAGAAATAACAAATTTTCGAATTTATTTCTAACACTCACCATTGTAAATTTGGAATCGTGAATAGTTAAGGAATTCCGACGAAGCATACACTGTGCTATTGGTAATCAAGTGAACTTTAAAAAAAAAAGCCAAAATAAATCATCGTAGCTTCCTTACAGCTAGCAATATTTTTTGACATAACTCAACTAAATAATAACATTTGATCAAAACACCTTAACCACTAGAGGAAGACAAACAAATGGGAAAACAACCAGAAGGATTCGTTAACGACTCATATTCGTTTCATGTAAAAAAGAATGCTTGCAGGAATTCAGCCAACATGGCAACCAAAGTGGCGTTGACGCTATCAACGGGAATCTCAAATTTGAAACATCAAATCGCCGCTGCAGGAGGAAACCGTTCATATAATACGACAGTACACAGCAGACTACATATTTATATCACAACACAGAACAATAATTTGGCTTCGTATTGTAATTTCAAGATTTCTAGATTGGTATGGAAACTACACTCTCCATCCCATGTTGCCAGAATAAATAGGCCTAACATCGAACCCAATAGGCCTAATTTCTCTACTGTTGTCGCTTACGGAACTAAAACGGGACTAACAATTAGGCTTAAAATTAGGATTTAGAATTATTTAAATTCTATGTTCACAGCCAAGCTAACACCGGCTGATCAACAATTGTAATAATTAAAATAAAAAAAAAAAAATTAGCGTTTGGCGTTGCAGTACGTGCCAGAGGTGTGCGCTTCAACATTGTCGTAGAAGGCAGCGTACAGAGCCGCGGATGTTTCGAATCTTTGGATTGTTGTGAAGTACTACCGTTACTGGTGATTGTGTAGCTTGCAATTAAATGCTTTATTGTTTATATTTTAAATCTAGGAAAGATACTTTGCAATAAATATAAACCATGTAAGCATTTTGACGGTGGCAAGTTCTTTGCCATCTTAACCACGGCGGCTAACGTTGTATTTTACAACGGCGGCGACGGCGCAAAGAGGCTGCAAATAACGAAACGGATACTAAATATGGGTGCAAACGAAAGTATCTTAAAATTAATATGAAACGTAGCCTAGCTAAAATGTAAAAAAACACCAGCAAAAAGCTTCAGCTCAACTGTAGCCGAATGAATATTGCCCCGAGCTTTTTAAGGACCATTAGCAAACATTGCACAGCCATTATAATGAGAGGAAATACAAATTTAAAATAAATGTTTCTTCGCTCCGCCTACAATAGGCCCAAAGCCTGTTTCCTAGTAATAACCCTGTAACGTTTGGCTGTATCGTTCCATTCGAACACCTAATGACAGTTATTAAGTAATTATCAGCAATTATGGGTCATTACCCCGTTCGACAAGTAAGAACTTTTGGAAACATTTGCCAGCTTTCGAACACCGTATGAAGCAACGACTTTTCCACGTGGACTGACGTTCCATTCTTTGCAACTTGTAACTTGGCTTTTGGCGGGAAGCTTGCTATAAATGAAAAGAACATTTTACCGCCAGAGACACTCGCAAAAGGTAAGCTACCAGCGTCAGAGATGCTCTTTGTCGTCTTGTAGGACAAATTCCAGTTGATCGATGTCACGTTGTAAATAATTCTTGTTGTAAATTTTGCTGAAGGAGACGAAGTAAATTGGATCATTTTGTTTGCAAGCGTGAGTCGACCCATTGAGTTTATAATGGCGGCAGCGGTGGTCACGAACCAAGTCCTTTAGAAGTAAGAAGTCCTTCAACTCCAAGTGCGAAGTATTTTGCACCATTGAATTTATAATGGTGGCACGCGGTAGAGACTGACCAAGCACTCCTTCATCCCAAAGTTTTTTCCGACCATTAAGTTAAAATTGTGTTTAGCAAGAAGTTGGCGTCAGGAGTTGATGAATAACTTCAGGAGGGTGGCCAAGAGCACCGAAGCAGAAAGATCTCTCCAGTGAGTGTGCCACTCGTTTGGTGGCAAGAACACGCAAGTTGGAAGGCTAAACAGAAGATTGACGGAGAGGATTACTGCAGTTGAGCAAAGAACCGAGGCATCCAGCAAAGAACCGAGGACGAGCGATCCGGTAGGACCAGCATAAAGTCAAGTGTCGTGGAAGATTTGGCCGAATCTGGGGTCGAGGAAGAGGCAGATCGTGGCTGAAGGTTTTTGCGGCGGCAGAGAATCGTCGTCAAGGCTGATGTGAAGGCGTCGACTTGGTGTTTGATTGCAACACGGTAACAGGGGTAAGGCAGACTTTTTTTCACACTCTGGTAATATGACGTTGGATTAAAAGGGTTGTTTATTCCGGTACAGTTGCGTGTTGGTATTTTTTTTTTTTTGTGCTGATGCTTGATGTACTGTTTGTTACGAAGTGTTTACAGTAGTTAAACATAGATTTATTAGAGGGTAAGACGGTTGGTGATTTAAGGGCTGTGTGCGGGGAATTGGATTTGGTTCCAAAACTGATATTCTGGGGTTGTTTAAAGATGGGTTGGAGGCAGGTTCACTTTTGCGAGTTGATCTTGAGGCAGCAATTGAGATGGTAGAGAACAAAAAGAGAGAGATTTAATGGAAAAAGAAGAACAAAAAGAGCGGAAAAGAAAGGAAGAAAGGTATGCTAGAGAAGCTAAATTAGAGCAGGATGCGCGAACACTCCCATTAAAGAAGGAGCTTGATTTAAGAAGAGAACAGTCTAAGAGGGAGCTTGAATTAGAGCAGGAAAGGGTAGATGAGGATTTCAGAAAAAAAGAGAAGCTTGGGAAAAAGAAAAGTTAGAACAGGATGCTGAAATTGTGAAAATAAGGCTACAGATGGAAGAGATTAAAGGACGGATTCAGGAAATAAGGTATAAAAGGGTAGAAACTTATAGACTGGGGAGTAACTTTAGGGATAGGCTTGTGGGAAAGCAAGATATGATTGGGTACCAAGGTGTGGGAGATATTTCGGGAAAGGAAATTTTGTTGGGTACCAAGGTAGTGGTGGTATTGTGCAATATGGTGAGAACTTGTGTAGTACTGGTAATTTGCATGTTGGTCGGAAAGCAAACAATGGGATGGATGCTAATGTTGAGAACGATGTCGATGTCCCGGGCAACAAGGAGCAGGCTTCGGCAAACAGTGTACAGGCACAGCCGCAAGCAGGTAATCAGGCAGGAAGGAGAGCGCCTTTAATGCAAGGGGAACTGAAAACGGGGAATGGATGTAAACTAAATGAAGGTGGCGATTTTCCTTTAAGCAAGGTATTGAATGGGATGTTGCAACACAATGTGAAAGAAAGCCAAAGTGCGGGAAAGGTAATTACAAAGTGTTTACAAAGTTGTAACGAAAGTAGTAAAGGTGACGAGCAGTCAATTGACACATTCATTCAGGGCAATGTGCTTGATAGTTTATTTATGCTCGGAAACCAAGAGGTAGGACCGTTAGATAATACTTTTGCTAGCAAAGATGTTGCAAAAACTGGAATGCTGTAATCGAGTGTCAAGGTCGTTGCTATGAAGACCGATAAAATGGAAAAAGGTGAAAAGCAACATGCTAGGGTAATTAAAGACACGAGTTTTGGGGGTGCAGATAAAAATGCTGTTTGTGATGTGTGTCATGTTAAAGATGTAGCTGAAAAAGCAAGAGGCAGATTTGGTGTGGTGTCTGTAGGATTGCATTACTTGTTGAAAATGGAAGCTGGTGTGTCGTGGGCAGGGCGCTTGTTTGGTTCGGTGTGTAGGTTAGGAAAAGGGGTTGGTAGAAAGGAAATTTTCTGGGGGAAAGGGAAGTCTTGCAAGTCAGCTGATTGTCACGTTGGATGGGGAAGGGAACGAAACAATGGTCCTGGCAAGCCAGTCGGTGGTGTTGACAAGGTGGGAAAATTGGAAGTTGAAGGGGATGTTAAAGGGGCAGGTTTGAGGTTGAGCATTGTCTCTCAATCTGCTGATCACATGGGGGATTTGATGAAGTGTCTTGATGTGTTTGTGTATTCTTTGTATTTTGGTGGGAAAGGCAGCTCAGTCTGCAAACGCCCTAATGCCGAGTGTGGAAGGGGGGTTCGCCTTGTGTGTGATTTGTTCTCCGGTGGTGAACTATGTAACTGTTGAGCTGCAACTGGAGGTTGGTTTGTTTGGTGTGGTTTTTGTGTAGTACAGTGGTGTGTTGAGATCGGTTTGAGTTGTCATGGAGCGAAAAGAAAGTCTAATGTAAGCTTTCTTATGGTGTGCGGAAAGTATAAGTGTATGGATTGCTTGTTAAAGAATGTGATCGAGAAAGGAGAGGTATGTGTTTAGGTGCAACGCAGGGTGTTGTCAGTGGGGCGGTGTGGTGAGGTGCTGGCCCTGTTGCTGTATTGCAAACGTTTGGTGAAGAGGTGAAGCGGTGCTGTGTTGTGTTGATGGAGTGGTGGTGAGAAGCGGTGTTGTGTGATGCTGGTGGAATGTGGTGCAAGTTGTGTGTGGAGTGAAGTGCGTAATGGCTGTGTGTGCTCAAGAAGGAAGGTGGTGGTGTTTACCAACTGTGTCTGATCTGAAGCCTTCTTTGTGCCATCCTGGTGATTGACATCTCTAGGGAACCAGCAGCTCCAAGATTTGTTTGGCAACAAGTCAATCTTGGGTTGGAGGTGTAACGTTTGGCCGTATCGTTCCATTCGAACACCTAATGACAGTTATTAAGTAATTATCAGCAATTATGGGTCATTACCCCGTTCGACAAGCAAGAACTTTTGGAAACATTTGCCAGCTTTCGAACACCGTATGAAGCAACAACTTTTCCACGTGGACTGACGTTCCATTCTTTGCAACTTGTAACTTGGCTTTTGGCGGGAAGCTTGCTATAAATGAAAAGAACATTTTACCGCCAGAGACACTCGCAAAAAGTAGCTACAAGCGGCAGATATGCTCTTTGTCGTCTTCCCAGGTAACACACAAACATTGAATCAACGTTGATCCAACGTTATTCATCAACGGCGTAAACATTGATTCAACATCAGCGTACAACATTGTTTCAATGTTGAAAATGTCCTTTTTGTCACCATTGTTTCTACATTGTAGTCGGATGATAGAACAATGTTGAATCAACATTGAACTTTGGATAGGCACTTAGTAATATTAACGATATTTCAACCAACTTACCAGCTGAACGTTGTACAGTGTTGAAATTAGTTGGTCTGTCGTTAAAACAATGTTGGTTGTCGTTGAAACATCGAAAGGATGTCATTGAAACATCGTTGGGCTGTCGTTGAAACATCGTTGGGCTGTCGTTGAAACA